>JADDOH010003543.1:0-156996 GCA_016648135.1 Agrypnia vestita
AAATTATACGGCTTTCTCAAAATTCACAAAGGAAACAGCCCCATCAGATCAGCAGTATCCCAATGTAATGCAATTCCCCAACATTCAAAATAACTTCAAACATTACAAAAATATTAAATAACTCCAACGTATTTAAACCAAAGTATACAATTAAAATTTCATGTAGTCAATACCTTAAAAGATATTGAATGAAAAGTTAGTATCATTTGATATTGCAAGATCATTCATTAATGTTCCCATTCAGGAAAGCAATACACTAATTTTAGATATACTAAAAACACCAGATTTGTCGGAAGGTCTAAATGATTTATCTCTTTTATAAAACCTTGTCTCAATCAAAATATAATAAAATAGTTATATTATGCTGTACCCATTGATAAACCTTATACGCAAATATAAGGTTTATCGATGGGTGCAGGTGAGGCAATCCAAATCCTTGCAATATTCAAAAAATTCTAAAACAAATAATTGAAAATCATTTTGATAAAGAAATTTATAACATCTAACGCCGATATCTCAAAACTGCATTTTTCACTTAATACACTAAAGTACTCATGGTTCGATATTATTATGCACATTATTTTTACATTTCTAATAATATTTTGTCCACTGTCTGTGAAGCCTCTTTGTCGATGCTTACATCTGCATGGATTTTTAAGAATGCTGCTACAGACCGGTTAGGCAGCAACGCTTTCTTTCTTCTTCTTCTTGATTTTAACCTTAAAAATAATACAATCTGTTAAATTTGACAACGCTGGAAAATGACAGATGAGTGTGTCCATTTTTAACTAAATTTTATTAACAATTAAATTAAATTAATGGGTATTAACAATTAAATTAAATTAATAAGTGTGGGAGAGTGTGTCCATCTTTAATTAAATTTTATTAACATAAACATACTTTAACTAAATTATTTATTTTGTAAATTTATTTATGAAATTACTTTTTAGTTTACTAGTTTAATATTTTAGTACTGTTATTTAAATTTATTTTATTCATGTTGTAAACATTTATTAATGTATGTATTGTGTATTAAAAAAAATACAACACAAGCAATCATTGTTTAAAAAATATTTAGTTATAGATTATAGTTGTATATTCTTACCCTCATCTCCTTTGCTGGAGCTGGGTTCTGAGGATTCCATTGAGATATTCATTCGTCACACCAATATTCATCTCCTTGGACTTGAATCTGTAGACATAATAATTTTACTTATCATTTACACATGTCAGTGGGAAGTTCTGTTCTTTCTAAAACCAGCAGTGAAATAATAATAACTCTTAATTAATAATTGTATGCATGTTATACAAAGATAATGATGTAATAATAATTAACCATAATTTTTTTTTGTATTTTAATCATACGGAAAACTTGGACAAATGAGTCAACAGTATTGAGATTTTATGGGAAACATAGCCTGTAAATTTATAGGAAACAAGATTTTGGAAGGGATAAAATAATACATAAAATCTAGAATTCGGTTAATTTTAAATTAGTAATCCTCTGTGACTACATTCAAAACAATTTTTTGGATATTTCTGCCTTCGCTTTTATACCCTATGTAAATTAGTTTTCCTTTGTAAAATAACTTTTTCTAATAAACTTGCAAACACAATTATAATAAAACATTCCAAATATAATTAATATAAATATAAAATACAATCACTCACGTGTATTTTCGGTTTCAGTATGACAGTTCAAAAGGACGATAAAATATTTCGTTTTTGTAGGAGATATCCTTTGTGAAATGTCAATATTCAGTTTCATATCGAAACAAACATATTATCAGAGGATGTCAATGTCGGAGGCGGTGACGTGGTAGCGGGATTGTAAAAAAATAAACAAGCAAAATCGCCACAAAATAAAGACATATTTGATTTGAAAAATTAAAACACAATTAAAATGGCGTCGCAAATTGTGAACCACAGAATATTTGTGAACAGTGTAACCCATAGATAACATAATAGTGTAACCAATTTGAACATTTTGCGAAACCAACATTAATACCACTACAATAATTGTTAAAATAGTTGGCAAGGGTAGGTAAGTACTGACACCAAATTAGAACCGCCGAAAAATGAAATTTAAAAAAATTCCCATAAAAGAATTGATGCCATTATAACGGAATCGAAACTTTATGGATAGAGTGCGCAGGCCCTGGGTAAGATTAATTTTGTTTATCTGTGACGATTGATGATCATAGTCAATAAATAATAATAAAGTCAATTGTCTATTGTATCACGATTCCATAGATAGATAGGTAAAGTATGTCTCTTTTCTATGATAAAGTATTTCTCCTTTCTATGGGTAAAGTCAAAACATTTTTGACAGTACAATATTTGATATTATTTTAAAATAAATCATCGAAAAAACAGTAAACGAATTAAAATAATCATACCTACTAGATTCTACTTGTATTTTTTTTTAATATGACGGCTTACTCGTATTTGTACAAGCTTTATAAATTACTACTCGTTCAAAGGTATAGAAAACCTAAATATTATTACATGCATACATATTTGTAAAAGAGCTTAC
Source organism: Agrypnia vestita (assembly GCA_016648135.1). Classification (NCBI taxonomy): domain Eukaryota; kingdom Metazoa; phylum Arthropoda; class Insecta; order Trichoptera; family Phryganeidae; genus Agrypnia; species Agrypnia vestita. The sequence continues at coordinate 2,537 of JADDOH010003543.1, forward strand.
TGTGGAATACTTTTCTTTCAGCTACACCGAAGAAATTGAGTTAGAAGGCAAATATATAATACCCAAGGAGGTGTTGCGAGTGCAAAAGACGGGAGGCTCCTGCATGATATGTAAAAGTTCCAAAGATTTGAGGAATTTTAATGAAAATTCTACTTGTGATGGAAAATCAGAAAACTATTTAGAAATGATTTCGTCATGCTTTCATATAAAGGTAGTTGAAATGAGTAAATGTGCACGTTGAGTATTTGAATTATTTTATGTGCATTTTGTTTATGCAATGCCGTGTAACGCTCACAGTCTGTTGATTTAAGATAACCTAATTGCATGGCTTGAGAGTGTATGTGTTATTGATGTTTATTAATATTTTAACACTTTAATTAAATTGATGTACGTAAAATAGGCTAAATCCAAGTTCATGGTCCCATCGCATATACAATAAAAATTAGTATTACACTATATTATTGAATGTGTTAATAACAGAATTAAAGATAATTTATGTTTAAATAATAAGTAATAAATAAGATATTACATTTTAAAGTTTAGAAAAATGTACCGTATATTTTGACATTTCATAGGCAATATCTGAGGAAAAATGTGTAAATCATAGACAATGTATAAGTTTACATGACAAATTTATATTTTTTATAGAGGAAAGAAATATGATGAATAGCTTTTTCTTTTATATACCCTATTCCATGGTTCTTAAAGTAACGACTGACATTCAAAATGTATAGTAAAATTTTCAAAACTTTAAAGTGTAATATCTTTTTAATACTTACTATTATATTTAAGCGTTAATTATCTTTCGTTTTGTAATCAGGACATTAAATTATATAGTGAAATACTCATTTTCATTGTATATACAATGGGACCATGATCTTGGATTATGCTGTAAAATATTTAAAATATCTGATTCTGATAAAGTATCTGAAAATTTTTTGCTTTTCTGAAACTATAAATTTTAATCATTAATGGATAATTTAATTATAAATGGTTACAAAATGACTCCCCAAATATGAATTCTGTATATAGGGAAAGTGGCATTCGTATATATTAGTGATACAACGAATATGAATATTTGTATTCGCCGAATATCATCACGAATATTAAAAACAAACTATTTATAACTGAATGCAACGCGAATCATGGTTTGGCTGTGCACTGTGTATTCGAACACACCCACGCCTTCTAGTATCGGGGATTCCCCTAACATTGAATGAATGGATTTTTTGAGTTCTCAAGTTGTCAATTAATACTTGTTTCACAACATAGGTAACATGGGTTCTTTCATCTAGTTTCGTTGGGTTATTAATAAGGTTAGGTGCCCATTTCACGTTGTTTTTGTTTTGTAATACGTATTGTTCGTTCCATTTTATTTCCGTTATGTGTAAAAGTGTTAACTCTAACTCTAAAATAATTTCAAATTACTTAAACCTAATAACATGACCTCTCATAAGTGTGAAAAAAAAATTTTTTTTCAGCCGCTGGGAATGTACAAACAGATAAAAGAAATGTTCTTTTTGAACAAAAAATTGCCGGTGGTAAATTTTAATTATTAACTCTCTTAGTAAAAAAAGAACAGTGGTGTATTATTTACTGCCTTGTCGAATTATTCGTATTCGTGAAAGTAGTATTCGTTGCATCACTAGTATATATGTGACAAACCGACTTATGCAAAGTTGATTGTCGCTTAATGAATTAATGAGGAGATAATGCTAAAAGGATACTTCATGCAAGTGTAGATAGTACCAAAAGAACATTTGCAAAGGATCTGCCATGAGAACTAGATATTTGTTAAAACATGTTCTTCACAAAATTGTGTAGATGTACAAATATGTATGAGGAGAGAGAATCAAGCCTTTTATTTACTGAATTTTGAAAAAGTTTTGATTTTTTTTACAGAAATAATAGCACATATTTTGAAGAGATATATGTAATGTAAAATACAGGGTGTCTCATAGCTAGTAGCAAAAACTTTACAGCTGGATTCCCGCCTTGATAATGAGTCGAAAATGTTCAAGCAACCATGACCTAGTATCTTACCCAGACCTAGGCGGCTCTCGTAGCCCTGTGGTCGTGACACTGGCTTCTCACACCGAGGGTTCCAGGTTCGATTCTCGGTGAGATTGCAAATAAGCTACGTGATTTATGATGCTTTTCGCTTCTGTGATTGCGCCTCTTGGTCTGTCGAAGCGTAAAATAAAAAAAAATTAAATCAATAGTTATGGTTATTTTTTTATTGCTAACATTTTCGACTCATTATCAAGGCAGGAATCTGCCTGTAAAATTTTTGCTACTGGCTATGAGATACCCCGTATGTAGGGAATGCAATCCCGAGTCGGGATTGCCCTTTTGGGATCCCTCAAGATTAGAATTTCCAATCCTGCGGGATTCCTACGGATCGGAATTCCGAATACATTTGTGTTTTTTTTTTGTTTATAGAGCTGAATAGCAATTAACAACAATGCCTTGCATTTTTAATAAAATGCAATTTTAATAAAATGTTCATTATTAATCATTGCATTAAAGTTTTTGTAGGCATTTTTCCAAGCATCAATCAGTCAATGTAGTAGAGTAAAAACTATTAACTAGTATTGGTTTTAATTACTATGTTAGGTTGATAAAATACAGCAAATATTATTCAAAGCTATTTTCATTATTTGAATGTGACATGAACATAAGTTTTAAGTACTTACTAAAAGCTCTATAGACATATACAATTAAACATACAAAACATAAAAAATGCTCATCAATCCCGTCAGATTTTTCGGTTCGGGATAGATCTCGTAAAATGCCTCGAAATCTCGCAGGATCGGGATTGCATTCCCTATCCATATGTACATGTTATATTTAAAAAAACAACTAATTTTTCATATAATTTTCAAATATGAGCTTGTAAATCTTGTCAAGACATATTTACAATGTCAATGTTAAAACACAAATAAGATATATGTACAGGTGCCTCATAGCTAGTAGCAAAAATTTCAGGAGAATCTTCTAAATTCAATTTTGAAAAGAAAATCTTCTTTACACTTTGGTTAAAATGTCAACAGTTAAGGAGATAAGCAAAATCAAAGTTTGCAATTTCAATATTTCTGACTGTCTTTCGTATCTTTTGTAATATTGCAGCAATTCAAACAATAATTCGATACTTGTTCACTCGTATTGGTAAAATAAAATACTTGTGCTATATTGTACTATAAAGTCCCATCAAAATCAATTGATGGTGTTTGTTTCTATGAGGTTTATATTCATCGGTAAATCGCCAAAATAAAGGGTTGAAAAGTTCGATATGTACATAGTGTACACATTGCCAGTATGAAAAAATCCGGCGCAGTAACGAGATGTACAAATTATTTAATGCGTAGAAATATTACATAATTTTTTTTTTGAGTAACTCGAATATTTAATAACAGTGTCTTTAGAATTTGAGTTTTTTTCTACACATGAAGTAATATTTGTATTTTGGGTGGTTTGGAGCAGTTGCTTTTTCGGGTCACCACCGCCATGCGATGGAAAAGCTCCAAAGGCGTAGAATATTTGATGATTTATTATCTCGATAACACCTGTACAAAATTATATGATTATACAGACAACGATAGATACTCTAAGGGCCATAGCCTCCGGCCACCCGCCGGAGGGCTACGAAGGACTGACATGCCTGCCTAGGGCGTGTGCCTCTTTTATATAATTTACAAACAAAGGAGTCTTGGAGTGTGAGTGTAAAGAAATCGTCCGAAATGCTGATGGTGCAATGACCTGCCGGTCACGCGGGTCTTGCTCGTGCCTCTATTTGCTTATGTGGCATTCCTTGCCACTGTGTGTGTGTGTGTGGCCTAGATCCGTGGTTTTCTGCATTGTGGTATGAATTCCACAGTATGTTTATTAAAATAATCTGTTCATTTCGTAAATTTTAATATTTTTTCTTACAATTTCCCTATATTTTGATACTGGCAATGTGCCTCTACGTGCAACATCATTTTGAAGCATTTGTATTATGTACGGATTACAAGCTTGAAGCAGAAAAATTACATTGCAGGTAGTCGACGAACATCGTTCGGGAGAAATTTGTGAGACGTGTGTGACACGCTTGAGGGATGCCCTGTTATTCCGGAAGCAAGTGGAAGATGCAGACGAGAGTTTTGATCAGATCAAAGCTCACCGAGGTAATCAAACAACCTATTTGTGTACTCTGCGTATTCATGGATAATACTTTACTTTCTTGTCATGGAGATCGGACGATAAAGGGTTCAGTTAGTTATTCTTCTCTCCGCATGAAGTACGGTTCACAATGAACGTCAGTTTGTTATGTAGCATCCTCTATATTTTGAGACCAAAAGTTCATGCATGGACAAAAGATAGAATTAGTACCAGTCAAACATTTATTGATGGTGATTTTATCACTTACTTGTAAATTTGTTTATAATGGGTGTCCCAGAATTTACGCAAGATTTGAATTTGTTGCCATTTGTGTGGTAAAGTGTTGGCAACCTAAGTTTGACAGCTGACAGTTTAGGGTTAATTAAAATGGAGCACTATTAGAGAGGAGAACTCGTTTTCATTGTTGAAAAATATTTCAAAAATAATGAAAGTTTGGCAGCCGCAGTTCGTAAATTTCGAGCAAAATTATCCTAAGCGGTGAAGCTCATTTTCACCTTGATGGCTTTGTGAATCGTCAAAATTGCTGCATTCGGGGTTCAGTGAACCCACATGCGATTGTTCAAAAACAAATGCATCCACAATGTGTCACTGTTTGGTGCGGATAACCAAGTTCTTTCTGCCTAAATTAGATGATATTGACGTGGATGACATGTGGTTTCAACACGACGGTGCCACATGCCGTACAGCCCGTGAAACAATTCAGTTACAGAAGGAGACATTTCCTGGTCGTGTACTCTCTCGTTTCGGTGATCAGAATTGGCCCCCTAGATCATGTGATTTAACACCACTTGATTTCTTTTTATGGGGCTATTTGAAGTCAAAGGTCTTTGCCAACAAGCCCACAACCAACCATGCATTGAAGGAGGAGATTCAACGCTGCATCAATGAAATTCAGCCACATTTATGGAAAATTTCGACAAAAGAGTGCGTATGTGCCAGCAAAGCCGTGGAGACTATTTACCCAATGTGCTATTCCATACATAACCCTATCCTATGTACTTTATGATTTAATAAAAAAAAATACTGCGTTTTTTATTTAATTCAAATCTTGCGTAAATTTTGGGACACCTTTAGTTATAACATCATAGACTTTGCTAACATGCTTTATATTTTATCCACTAGATAAATCAGCTCGAGATTTGAAGAAGAAATCCAACATCTCCAAAGGTACATTCGGTGCAATCACTCAAAATGATTATGATGATTTTTACTCATTCTTTGACCATGAGCCGTTGGAGGACGATTCGGAAAACACACAGGAAAAAGAAACGCCCCAAGAAAAAGCTTGGATCAGTCAAAAACCCTATAGAAAACCGGACTGTTTCGGAATTCCCAGCTTAGATCCATCTTCGGACACGTGTCCTGTCTGCAAAGAAGTGTACAGAGACACCAAAGATTTGTCCATGCACTACGAAAGCCATATACCGAAATACCTGTGCGCGGTTTGCGGTAAAATTTATTTAAAGAAAACGAGTTACATGGCGCACATGGAATCGCACGAAGCTCAGAGATTCCCCTGCAAGCTGTGCGACAAGACGTACGCCACGAAAAACGGCGTGAAACAGCACACCGCCACTTACCACCAGAAGAAGTTTCTTTACAAGTGTCACAAATGCAGGGAGAGGTTCAACAGTAACTACGCCAAGCTGGAACATCTGTACGTGGCGCACGGCGTGTGGTACGACCAGCATCCCTGCAGCATATGCCAGAAGAACTTTTACAGCGCCTACAGACTGAACGTGCACAAGAGACGATTACATTTGAAAGAAAGAAACGTGCCGTGCACGGAGTGTGACGGGATGTTCTTCAGCAAAGGATCTTTAGCATTGCACATGGTTTCGCACTTTGGTATGTTGTTATTGCAAAAATATTCCTTTACTTGAAAAAATTAATACTTTTAAAACATCACTGCACTAATGTGCTTATAAAAAATTATTATTATCCGAGGACATGATTTCTTGAAATCTGATTAATGATGTAAATCAGTACAGTACGTACAGGCATACCTCGTTATACACCACCTACTAATACAGTACCTCAATTACCTGGGGTGGTAGGGAAAAATAACAACCCGGATAAATACACCCTGGATAATCTTGGCAAAATAAATATTTTTAAAAAAAACACAGGCATGTCGCCACTCGCAATATCAAAAAATCCAGCAAATTCTATGAACTTTTTTTTTTTTTGTAAAATATCACACACAGTTTGCTCATTAAGGACTTCATCGATGACCCATTTTTGTTTTTATTAATTATTTCAAGTTTTCGAAAAACTCTTAGGTATATACATGGTCACAATTAATTGACAGATAAATTTAAAAACTTTATAACAGAAAATTCACTTGTTATGCAATATCACTGGTGCCAAATTTACACACAACTCCAAATTATTAAATGGTGAAAAAAATTACATATAGTCACACACACTTTTACAGCATGAAAATACAATATTGGACATATAAAATAAGAGTATAAACAATTCAATAAGTCCAAAATACATTACTTAGGTGCATATTTACAATAACAAATGGACAATTAATTAATTAAATAATAATTCCACAGTGGATAAAAGTTATTTTGTGTTCCGTCTCGACGCCTGGAATCCATTATGAGAGAACAGCCTGCTGTTTCGCCACTAGACACGCGTTCCCACCCCCTCTGATTCCCTGTTTGCGACAATTTATTCCCGCTGGTATCCCTGTTTCCGGTTTCGTCCGCGCAACGGTTTTTCTTTCATATAACGTCGTTGTTTCGCGCCATTTGGCACGCGTTTAGACACGCCAACTTTTGTTGTGATTTTTTGTGTTTCTATTGCAACCTACCCCCTTAATTTTTGATCCCTAGGTTAACAAACATTAGACTATACAAATTTTTAACATAGTGCGACAGGACGTTGATATTTTAGTGTAAATCCCGTGAATTTCGTCAAACGTTTTGTTAACAAGATGGCGGACGAGCAAGCTCCTTCGCCGGTATCCTCGAATGACGGATCTTCTTTCGAAGAACCGAGTCGAAAGAGACGCCGCGTAGCATACGACCCGCGTGTAGACCACCTGCTAAAACAGGTGACTGCTCTGACGAAGGCCTTGTTAGCGGGCGGCGCGGCTCCTGCATCAACAACGCCGCCAACGCCGGAACACGAATGCGCCCTTTATTCAGCCGCCGCTGAGCCTCAGAAGGGCGAAGAATACGCTGGAGTTCGGCAAGCTCAGCACGGTCGTGAAGGAGCCGCCAGTACCGAGAGCGGACCCGAAGCGAATCGAACAGATCTCGAAGTTGCAATACTTCGATTCCGACGAGTGGTCAGGCGTTCGCTATGCGGAAACGCAGAGAACCTACGCGGCGACTCCCACATTAGTGGAATTGTCGGTGAACGACGACTTGAGAAGGGTCGATAACGCGCCGAAACATACTGGCTTGCTGGAAAGATCGCTCGCCGCGCTTTCAAACGCCTTGCTCGCCCAGAGCCCTGAGAGACGGGATGCAATCGCTGGTGAATTGGGCATCCGAACCCGGCACGGATCTTCCGCTTCGGCTCTCTTCGAGCGGATTCAGTCGATGTTCACCAGCGATGCTCCGTACAATAAGATTTCGGACGACATCCTGCAGATTGTGTGCGGCAGACGGGCAGAGTGTATACTGAACCGGAGAAAGGCCATATTGGAGGGCTTCAAAGACCCTTTCGTGCGAGAAGGTGCGGCCAAAATCCCTCCAAGCTCGGGATACTTGTTCAATAGGGAAGAGCTATCGGCGTATATCCTAAAGAACGGGGGCCAGGAGAAGGTGATGGTCTCGCCCGCAACCCGAAACCTGGCCCAACCGTCAACATCTCAGCCCCAGCCGTCAACTTCTCGTCGAGCTCCGAACCAGGGATACCTCCAGTCCCGTAAGCCCTTTCTGCCGGAGCCGAGGAACAGGGAGCGAGGCCCAGGGAACCCGAACAGGAGACCTATCCGGAAGGCAGACCACGGCCGAAAACCCGCTGGTGACCGTAGCCGTAGAGGTAGAAGATGACGCGAGGCTGAACAACCAGTTCTGGGGAGGACGCTTGAGGAGGTTCCAAAGCAAGTGGAAGGAGTTCGGGGCACCACCTATAGTGCTGAGAATCCTCAAGGGCGCGAGAATCCCCTTTGTGGCCAAACCTCCGTTAGTCTTCCCCACCAGGCAGCTGTTGAGCAGCTTCAGCACGAAGGAGTCTCGAGACATGTCGAGTCACATTCAGGCCCTGAAGATGTCAGGCGTGCTGGAAAGAGCAGATCATTCTCCGAGCTTCATCTCAAATCTGTTTCTAACTCCGAAGTCGGACAACTCCCTAAGGCCGATATTCAACCTGAAGGCGTTGAATGCCTTTGTGGAGGCGAAACCCTTCAAGCTGTTCAACCACTTTCGGGTCCCAGACTTCCTCCAGCCCAAAGATTGGTTGGTGAAAATCGACCTAACCCAGGCATACTTTCACCTACCAATAGCGGAATCGCACCGAAAGTTCCTGAGACTGTACTACCAAGGGGAACTTCTCCAGATGACCTGCCTGCCCTTTGGCCTGTCATCAGCCCCGAGAATGTTCGCAACGCTGTCAAACTGGCTAGCGGGACTCTTGCGGAAGAGAGGAATAAGGACCGTAGTCTACCTGGACGACTTCCTTCTGGCCAATCAGTCAAGGGACCTGCTAGCGACCCAGGCAGTAGAGACGGTCAATCTGTTCCAGCATCTGGGTTGGTGCATCAACCGCGACAAGTGTATCCTTATACCTACCCAAAAGCTGGAGTTTCTGGGCATTACTTGGGACACCGAAGCCAACCAGAAATCCCTCTCGGACCGCAGGTGCTCTGGCCTTCGCCAAGTACTGCGCCGCCCGATCGAGGCCGGCAGTTGCTCCCCCAAGCAGGTTCTAGGCCTCTTGGGGAGACTCAACTTCGCAAACTTCGCCACCCCTCGGGGTCGTTTGCATTGCCGAAGACTGCAGAGATTCAGAAGCCAACCAGAAATCCCTCTCGGACCGCAAGTGCTCTGGCCTTCGCCAAGTACTGCGCCGCCCGATCGAGGCCGGCAGTTGCTCCCCCAAGCAGGTTCTAGGCCTCTTGGGGAGACTCAACTTCGCAAACTTCGCCACCCCTCGGGGTCGTTTGCATTGCCGAAGACTGCAGAGATTCAGCCGCCAGCTGCAGAGGCACGAGCCATCCAGACAAGTGGAGCTTCCTGCCGCGGTTCGGCAAGACCTAGAGTGGTGGTTGGAGGCCGTAGGGGAGTCCTGCCCAATACACGAAGCCCCCTTCTCCCACTTCCTGACTACAGACGCAGCGGACGCAGGTTGGGGCGGCCAGGTGACGATATCAGGCCAGTGGTCCCCAGAGCAGATGCGGTGGCATTCCAACCAGAAAGAAGCCTTCGCTGTTTACGCAGTGATCAGGGATCACGCTTACCTGCTAAGAGGAACGAAGACCCTACTGCAGACAGACAACAAGACAGTAGTGGCTTACATCAACAAGGAGGGGGGGACAAGATCATTGGGCCTTCTGAAGATAACTCGAGACCTCCTAGAGTTTATCGACCAGCAGGAAATATCTCTGACAGCGCAGTACATTCCAGGGAGATACAGCGGGATTGCGGACCAACTCTCTCGGGGGACACCACTCCCGGAATGGCACCTCCTGGAACCAGCGACAGAGGAAATATTCCGAATATGGGGACGTCCTCAGATCGACCTCTTCGCATCGGCCACCGCCCATGTGGTGCCAAACTACGTGTTGCTAGACTCAACCGATTGCTCGGCCTCCTATCTCAACGCATTCAGTCAGCATTGGGATTACGAGCGGGCCTGCGTAAGAGATCTGAAGAGCGTCCTGATCGATACGTCGACAGGGTTTCCCCCACCGAGGGTGTAGGACTTCCAACTGGAAGTTTGGAGAATAGCAGTGGGTGGGAACAGGCTATAGCGGATTGGAGCCAGGAGGAACAGCAGCTGTTCAGATCTGGCTGGAGAGGCTCAACGCCGAACACCTACAAGCCGGCCTGGGATAGGTGGCAGCGATGGTGTACCACGCATTCTGTCCAACCTCATAACCCTCCCCCTGCAACAGTGGCAAGATATCTGGCCAACCTGTTCATCCACGAAGGGCTAGCCCCTCGAACAATATTGGTCCACTAATCGGCAATCGTATCCTTCTGTGGCCCAGCTCTTGATGCAGATAAGATTAGCTCGAACTTCCTCGTCAGGCACGTCCTTAAAGCCATCTCGGTTTCTGGTGGATGCACTGAGAGACCCCCGATCTGGAACCCCCGAGTAGTGGTGGAGTGGCTACGTGAAAACCCGCCAAGGAACAGCCTGTATGACGTGTCAAGGAGGACGGCCATACTACTCATCATGGCATCTGGGCGAAGAGTCCAAGATCTGACACTTCTCAGAGTCACCCCGGACCGATTGATCGACAAAGGAGACTCATCACGCTATGGCCAGCCTTTGGAGCGAAGACTGACACGGCAAGACACAAACAATCGGGATGGAGGTTGAGCGCATCGGATGAAAGGAACATCAACCCCTTGTTTTGGATCCGAAAGCTGGTCTCACTCTCACAGCCGAGACGAAAGCCGGACATGAAAGAACTATTTGTGACGACAGCAGGTGAAGTAAAGCCAGCTTCACGGACAATGATAGGTGGTTGGATCAAGTCAATCCTAAGAGAGGCTGGAGTGGAAGCAACGCCAGGAAGTGTTCGTTCTGCTGTGGCTTCGTGGAATTGGCTGGAAAACTACCCGATAGAGGAGATCTTGTCAAGGGGAAACTGGCAGAGTGAAATCACCTTCCGAAAATTCTACCAAAGAGAGATAGTAGATAACCCCAAGCAACAATGCCCCCAGAGCTCATTAGCGCCTCTCTTTACGCCAATATAGGCAGTCACATATAACGTCAAACCACTAGGTCACCAGGTGATAACAAACAGATCTCTCATAATGGATTCCAGGCGTCGAGACGGAACACAAAATAAAAGAATTTTACCTTCCATTAAAATTCCTATTTTGTTTCCCTCGACGCCTGGAATCCAGGTAATCCCTACCTGGTGCATTATGAGTCATATGAAAGAAAAACCGTTGCGCGGACGAAACCGGAAACAGGGATACCAGCGGGAATAAATTGTCGCAAACAGGGAATCAGAGGGGGTAGGAACGCGTGTCTAGTGGCGAAACAGCAGGCTGTTCTCTCATAATGGATTCCAGGCGTCGAGGGAAACAAAATAGGAATTTTAATGGAAGGTAAAATTCTTTTATTATATTTTAGTGCATTATGGAAATGTTTTTTGTTAAATGTATTTATTTTATTTTAAAAAATATGCATATGTTAAATATATCTATTTATGGATTTAATCGAACAAATTAGTTGTACGTTAATTAAACCATAAGATTGAATGACTAATTATATATTAAAACAAAGTATTAGGTGTGGTGTAATAATATATTATATAGAATATTGATTATGTATATAATATGTGATAATTAATAAATATTCACTGCATGGCCCATGTGTTTTTCCATTTAACTTAATCTATAAAAATGTTCTCAGCTTTTCAGGGCTAATGAGCCGTGATGATGGATATACACAGCAGAATATCTATGATTTTTTTTTTAAAGAGATGAAAATAGGACTGATTTTCTGGTCTCCTGGAATGGAACTTAACTTCCAACAAGCAAATGATGGTTTTTAAATATATTTACAAACTGCCGTACTCCTCCAGGATTGAAACATTAGGCCTTCCATGCTATGGGTAATATTCATTAACACACCACAGTTATGTCTGCATTCCTGCATTGAAAGATTGTCAAAATTCATGTCACACATCCATAGAATTATACAAAGTACCAAGTGGAGCAGTTTTCTTCAGTTTTAAAACATTGCGTTATAAATGCCGGAGGTTTCAAAATAAATATTACCACACAGATTAGTTAGTGATGTGTTTCAGTTCAGTATAACTTACTTTCATGATAGTCTGTTTTACAAAAGAGAAGCCAGCAATTGAAAAAAAAGCCCGAACTTTGATGTTGCTTATCTCCATAATTGTCGACATTTCACCCAAAGTGTAAAGTATTAAAAAAGGTTTAATTGTTTGTAAAATGCTGGGAATAATAATTCTAATACTAATCCTGTCTCTGCAAGTTCGAAAAGTGCGTATAATCACGGAAAAGATTTTGCGCATAAACACGCTCATGGCATTTACGGGGGTTAATAATTTAGTTGGTGCCAATTTAGAAATATATACAAGGTGTGGTAAAGAATATCGAACCTTTGGTTGGCAGAAACACATTTATTCATACACACCACACTCTAATCTCCTCAAAGAAGTCCCCTTGGCAATGCACCCACCCTCCCAGACTGGTTCCTTTTCAGCGGCATTTTTAACATGGGGAATAGCCAAAAAGCACAAGGAACCATGTAAGGAGTCTGAAAAACCAGGAGAATACCACGTTGCAAGAATGGGTGGGTGCATTATGGTGATGTCGCTGCCCAGATGTCTGGTTTTTGCATCGCACAGCATCACGAAAGCGATGAAGAACCTCCAGGTAGTATTTCTTTGTAATGCCTTGTGTTGCGTACTTGTGATGCACCATCCCTGTCAAAGAAAACAGTCAGCTTGACCTTGCTGCAGACCCACTGTGCTTTTTTAGCCCTGGGAGTGATGGAGGTTTCTATTGTAAGGAATGATCATTATTTCTGGGTCGTACCCCTAAACCCACGATTCATTATCATTGATCACGGTATTCAAAAAGTTGAGATCACTGTTTGCTTTGTCCAGCGATTTTCAAAAGGAGTTGCTTCCGCTCCACCGTTAGCAGCTTGGCATGAATTTTGTGGATACTCCCTTCAAGCCTGTGCAGTCTTTTGTCACTTAAATTTAATATCTACATCATCTCACACTTAAAAGCCTCGGGCAAAACTGAATGGAACTATATATCTCTAGCTAGTAGCAAAAACTTTGGGGTGTCTTCCTCATTCATCTTTGAATAGAAAAAATTCTTTGCACTTTGGGTGAAATGTCGACAGTTATGGAGATAAGCGACATCAAAGTTTGCATTTTATTTTTCAATTTCTGGTTTATCTTTGTTAAACAGACTATCATGAAAGTAATTTATACTGAATTGAATTTTAAAAATTCATTCGCTTCGGTACAAAACACAACCAGAAAACAAAGTTTTTTGACATGTATCAAAACGAATGAATTTTAAATATTCTGTATAAGTTAGAAAAATGTCGCTTATCTCTGTAACTGTCGACATTTCACCAGAGTGTAAAGAATATTTTCCTTTAAAAAGAGGTTGAGAAAGAATCCCTCGAACTCTTTGTTACTGGCTATGAGATAACCAAAAATGGCACATGTTATGATTTTATTGTATTTCGACACCGTAATAAGTGCTATCGTCAAGGCTTGGCCTCAAAAAGTTTGGTAGAACTGTACTCGTCAGTGGGTTAAATTAATCTCAAAATTTTATACCGTTAATAATATTTTTAGAAATATACAAAAACTATAATATTAAAAAATTGTCGTAGATGTGACTAGAGATGGCACAATATTCCAATCTAAAAATAATTTTAACTCTTAAAAGACTGCTAAAAAATACCTTCGGGAATGGTGGTGTAACACAGCATTACCTGATTAAAAATCCGCATAGTTTTTAATATGTGATAAAATATACATATATACGATACAGGTAAGACTTTTTAAAGATCCCTTTATATAATTATGTAAGGTAAACATACATGTTTGCATTATTTTAGTAATTTATCATAAAATCATGGCACATCGAATTTGCTTGCGCTCACGTTGACATATCATTACAAACTGAATTCAACGACGCGGTCGCCAGGTCGCCTCAGTCGCCTGCGCAGTCCGTCTTTGTCTAACACGTGTTACACAACTCTACCGTACACTTTCGATATTATTTTCGCTTTCACCGAAACCCAAGCAACCGCCATCTCTGTCCTACCTGAAATGTGAGGTATTGTCATGCTCTTTCTTACTCGATTTAAACGTGAAATATTCTGATCTCTTTTACTCACTGGCCGAAAATATGAGGTTAATTATTATTATTATTATTATTATTGATAATGGGCAGGTCCATATGACTGTCTCTCATTTGAATATCCAGCCTATTCTTAAACTGGTTGACACTGGCTGCAGACACAACGCCCTCAGGCAAACTGTTCCACATATTGACCACTCTATTGCTTAATGCATGCTTTCTTGGGTTACACGAGAACCGAGACTTATTCAACTTCAAGTGATGTCCTCGAAGGCCCACATGAGTGTTTAATGCAAACATATCTGTCATATTAGGAATATTGTAGTAGCCCGATAGAATCTTGAATGTCTCGATGAAGTCACCTCTTGCTCGTGGCTCCTGAAGAGTGGGCAGTTTCAATACTCTCAGCCTTTCCGCATATTCCAGGTTTTTAAGACCCAAGGGCAATTTTGTAGCTCGTCTCTGAACATTTTCCAGTAGAACTATATCTTTAGCAAAATATGGATTCCAGATCTGACAGGCATATTCGACACATATGTCTTATAAATAGTTGCGAATAGTGGTACTATCAGATGTTGGAATGATCTTCTCTCCAAGTACAAAATAGAGTTAGCCTTCTTAACCAAACTCGCTATGTGCTCACACCATTTAAAGTCCTTGGTAATAGTAACACCCAGATCCTTCTGCGAGACCACTGACTTAATCAGGCTTTCGTTTAAGATATACTCAATATTTGGGTTATTCTTGCCGACATGGAGAACACAACATTTGTCAACATTAAGACTTATGAGTCACTGCTTTGTCCACTCCGATAATTGATTTAAGTCTCTCTGTAACACCTCATGGTCAGTAAGGGGGTTACCGAAATATTTTGTGTCATCGGCAAAGAAACTCACAGTGGACTGGACAGCAGCACGAAGATTCAAAATGTACAAAATAAAAATAATTGGTCCCAACACACTCCCCTGTGGAACTCCACTTAAAACTACTTGCAGTGCAGATAGAGATAATGAATAAATATTTTTTAATTAAAAAATCCCTACATTCGTAACAAAATAATTTAGTCATTTTGGTGTGAAAATGTCTATTCAAAAAAATGTAACATTTTAGTTTTCATAAATATTTAGTTATAATAAGTCAAAAAAAGGTAGATATTTCATATTTTCTATGATATGTAGACCTATGTTACATCACCGACACACAGGAGTTAAATCATAAAATGTGTCAATGTGCAGTCTTTTTTTGCTTGTTTTTATCCCTTCAAAAGGATGTTTTAGAAACTGGTTCAATAATTTATAAATTTTGTCAGTTTGTATATTTTATTTTTATTTATTTATTAAGGAATCTTAATAGTTTTTTAAACATTTAATGTAAAATCATAGTGTTCATTTCATTGACCAATAAAATAATTCACAGATGTTAAGAACAAAGTTAGACAAAATATTTTTATGTTAATTATTTTAAATTAATTAATGAATAATGGTAAGCAATAAACAATGTTAAGACTGAATAATGATAAGTGGTAAATGATTGAATGTGAAAAAAAAAGTCTATCAAGAAATAAGATCATTAAGAAGAGAGAAAAAGGAAGTTCATTAATGGAAGGAAGTGGAGTCAGGATATAGGTGGAGAAAGAGAAGATTAGATATAGTGAGTGAATGGTCAAAGTCGATTTAGTACATGTAATCTAAAGCATTCTTTTAAATTCGGTAAGATTGAAGAGGTCAATATTGATACAATTATTATTGAAAGCTTTGCACGCGCGATATAAAAATATATTTTGTATACGCGATGCTCTATTTCTCGGAATATGGAAGAGCGCGTTCTGTCGGGTTCATCTACAGGGAACATGAAAAGAGATTAAGCCCAGTTGATTGCGACAGCCGAGATATCCTCTCAGTAATTTAAATAATAGTATTAGATCAGCACGCGCTCTTCGCTGTTCCAGAGTTTTTATCTTGTGGAAATGTAGTGCTTCGTGAGTCAAAAGATAAGTTAAATCTAGTGTCGAGGTGGCGAAGAAACTTCTTTTGTATCTGTTCAAGTCCCGCAATGTATGTAATTTTTTGCAGGTTCCACACTTGAAATGCATATTCCAGGTTGCTTCGAACGAATGCATAGTAAATTATTGTATGAGATTCTGGCTCTGAGATTGATTAATATTCGTTATGTATCTTTTGTTTTACAGAACATACTAGGCAATGAATATGTATATCAAAATACCCACTGGACCTTTGAAACGTATATCCCATCATAACAGAACATTAACTAGGATTGGGGAGTTCTCAAACTTCTCATTCAAAATAATAAACATAAATACTTTTATCTCGCTTTTGCTTTGTTTTGTTAAAAAAACTTGTTTAAGTTTAATTGAAAACATATAATATATATATATATATATATATATATATATATATATATATATATATATATATATATAGTTTATTACATGCTTTCATTTCACTCCCTTTGTCTGTTTATTTGTTTGTTGTGGTGGTATCTTGTAATTGATTTTCACCAACTTCCTGATTAGCTCCAAAACTTTCAACATTTATGTAAAGTGGATAACTATACATTATTAAATCATTTTCAACATGATTTGGTCATTATTTTGATTAAAACTGATAATAACTATGCCTATGTAGCTTCGAGATTCATCAATATTAGTATGCAAAAGTGTTCCAATTTCAAATTTATTAATTTAACTTTGACATTTGGTGTCGAAACAAAATGAATTTAGTTTAGAAAAAATGGTTTGACAAAAAGATTATTCAACATAATTATGCCACATGTTCCAAGAGAGTTGACGCACAACGTGTTTAATATTTGGATGTTAAAAGCGCGCCGAGCGTTTGAAACGGTGGGTCTTCAGGTATTTGGATTGATTTTCGATTCGATTTTTGTATGTATGTGTCGTCACGCACACTTCAAGTTCAGTTAACCCAGTCACCTGTTTGCGAAAAGTACCCAAGTATTTGAAATATGCGAGTTTTTTGTTGAGTACAATAATAATTTGTGTGAATAATAATATATTTATTATTCCCAAACATTTTAAGGAGTGTTTTAGTTAGACTATCAAACTTTTAATGAGACCAAATTTAAAATTTCGAAAAAAATGATTTCCTATACTAAGTCAATTAGCTGTTAGGTGCAATTAGTAAGGAGGATTTTTCTGACAGATTATCAAATAAATCCATTGTCAAAGTTATTTAGTTAGACAGTATAAACCACCTGACCATTTCTGGGACTTACCGCTTATTAATTAATTTAAGGTGGCTTTTTACGTTTCGCATTTGTTATACTCTTATTTTCATCCATCTTCCGCATTCAATCTCCTCTTTTTGATCGCTTCGTACGTGAGAATGTAATCAGGTTCATCTAATCTGAAGTCAATTATTTCTGGCAGTAAACAATCAAAGTAAAACATTTTTAATTTTTGTTCCATGTTACTCCGAAATTTTTTATCATCCACTATCAGTTATATTTTCATGTCCATGTCCGTCCAAACTGCAAGTATGCACGTTTTTCTTTGTGTGTCGTATACTTGTCCTTGTACCTGAAAATACCAATCATGTTTTTATCTACACTGGCATTGCCGTCCTTATCTACTTTTCGTACGATGCAGTCTAAAAAGGCGTATAAAAATGTCTTAATTTTTTTTTTGATTTACTTGTTTTATTTATTTTCTTATTACATTATCACAACTAAAAGGAAAAATTTAAATAAAACAATAAATTATTTTCAGAAGATTCTGTATTTGAAAATTTTATTATCACGTGTTCATAAATATTTATAGTCAGATTTTTTAATTACATGATGAGACCCTGAATCTAAGTTTGTGATATTTATCAAAATATTATATTTCAATCTGAAAGTTTTGGAATATTCAAAATAAAAATGTACATACCTGTGATTTGTCAGGAATACATAACTTGGTACAGTTTGGTATTAGGGAAAAATAAAAAGTCTATGTGCGAATCAGTTTAAATTGTGAGTACAATTTTGTTATTCACTTAAAAAAATGTAATGATCTTAATTGTACAATAGAGAATTTTATCATATATCCAAGAGAAATATTCCTTCTAAGAACAGTACCCTGTACATAATAATAAATCTTTAAAATATAAAACAACTTTAAATAATGTGCAATATAAAAAGTAAATAATATCAAAAAATTGAAAAGTAACAACTGTCATCTAATTCAAATCCCTCACGCTTTCTGGCATTACCGTATGATTTCAAAATTTTTCTGCATTGAAATTACTTGATGTAGGTAGTTAAAAATGATAACTTGGAAATATCTATCTGAATGTTCCAAGGGTCTATGAAAATTTATCAGATACTTTGTAATATTTTAATAAAAACACCAATAATAAAATTAATTAATAAATAGTTCGTTTAACCCTTAAATACCCTAGAGCTGAAATATTGGCAAAAATCCCCTTTGATCAATAATTCAGTTTTCCAATTTGGCATTTTAAGTTTTAGTTAAATTGTATCCAGAAAAGTATATTCATAATTAATTTTATAACTGCATATTTATTGTGAATTTCACTTAAACCTATTTCGATGTGGCTTCAGAACACACCAGGTGATCTCGGAATAAGGTTGAACTGAAAGTGAATGAATAAATAAGGTAAAAGATTTTTAGAGAAATACAGAACTGTATGAAATTCTATTTAGAAAAATTTCACCCATTTGCGAGAATTTTTTTTCACGTATGTATAATGTCATTAGAAAGTTGACAATATTATCATATTAGGCAAAGAAAAACCCAACCGTCCAACTCTCCGATTCAATCAAATGATTACAAGAAAAAAGTTGCAAATTTTACTAAGAAAAATTCACTTGATGGATGGTCGCCATTTGAAAGGGTCAGAAAATATATTTATCACAGATTATAAAATTGTACAGAGACGAAGGCGAGTGGTTTCGGACCCCGCAGAAGTATGTCCCCCTCACATATATTTAAGACACATTTATAATGTAGTTAAAGTATTTATTCTTGCATATTTATATCCCCTAGTAATTAAAACAATTTTTTACAATAATGTTTTTTAAAAATTTTTTAAATTTCGTTTCAAATTTTCTTCAATACGTCTTTTTGTAATAGAGAGTGAATTATTTACTGAGACATTATACTTTTTAAGAGTATTTAGTTTGACCTTTTTATGATTGTTTCAAAATTTACAAGTTCATAGTAATTTTTTTTAACAAGTATTGTGGAACAGGACTGTGTACCAAGAAATTTCCGTTAGCTCATGTCTATATATTCTGATGGTCAGTGGATCTTTTTTTATTTATTACTTATGAATAAGGTTTTTTTATGAACAATAAAAATATTTTGTAAATTTTTATAATTATAATCTAAAAATTCTTGTCATAATAAAATTGTGTTCCACTATTTGTTTTAGTATTTTTTTTAAATTTGTACCTTTTTGAAACTTTTAAACTAAAAAAAAATATTAATTGGGTTTTTATTAAAATACTAGATGTTCGTATCCAGCGTTGCACGGGTTAAGGATTAAAATAAATTTGTGGGGGGAAAACAAAGGTTCCATTGTTTTGCAAAGCCTCTCATTAAAACAATGTTTCCATTTAATTAAGTCTGGGATGGATAGGATGTCTAGGAAAGAAATGTGGTCTATTTTTTCCGTCGGGAATAGGTATCGTATAGGTCCAATCGGTCAAGCGATGTAGATTTGTACAGAAAGTATATCTGGGGGAGGGGATGGGTTAGAGAGGGAAGGGAAAATGTCTTCTATATAACCCGACTAGTCCTAAAGAATAAGTATACAAAATTTGGGTCAGATTGGTTAAATGGTACAGATTTGCATGGAAGATATATCAGTGGAGGGGGATGAGGTAAGCAGTGAGGGGGAAATGTCACCTATGTTACCCACCGGGTCCCTTAGAATACCTGTCAAAATTTGAGTCAGATCGGTCAAACAGTGTATAGTGTAAAAATGGAGAGAGGGAAGAGGGGTGGCTAAAATGTCACCTATACTGTCCTGGGGGAGGGGGTGGGGGAGGGAGGGAATGCAAAATGTTGCCTATGTTATCCGCCGGGTCCTGAAGAATAATTTTGCAAATTTTGAACAGTCGAACAGTACTGGTTTGCATTGAAAATTTATCAGGGGGAGGAGAAGATGTAAAAGGAGAGGGGAGAAATTTCGCCTATGTTACCCGCCGGGTCCTAGAAAATAAGTTTTCAAATTTTAAGTCCGATTGGTCGAACGATACAGATTTGCTTTGAAAATATATCGGGAGGGGAAGGGGTAAAAGGGGAGAGGGAAAACCGTGTCCTAAAGAATAAGTTTCCAAATTTTGAGTCCAATCGCTCGAACGGCGCGGATTTGCATTGAAAAATATATCAGGGGGTGGGGAAGAGATACAAGGAGGGGGTAAAAATGCCTATGTTAACCGCCGGGTCCTAAAGAATAAGTTTCCAAATTTTTAGTCCGATCGGTCAAACGGTACAGATTTGCATTTAAAATATATGAGGAGAGGAAAAGTGGCAAAAGGGGAGAGAGAAACGAAATGTTACTTGCCGGGTCCTAAAGAATTAGTTTCCAAATTTTAAATCCGATCGGTCAAACGGTATAGATTTGCATCGAAAATATAACAAGGGAAGGGGAAGGGGTAAAAAAGAGGGGGAAATGTCACCTATGTTACTCGCCGGGTCCTAAAGAAAAAGTTTCCAAATTTTGAGTCCGAACGGTACAGATTTGAATCGAAAATATATCAGGGAGAAGGGAAGCGGCAAAAGAATGGGGGGAAATGTGTCACCTACGTTACCCACCAGGTCCTAAAGCATAAGTATGTAAAATTTGAATCTAATCGGACAAAAGGTGTAGATTTGTATAGAGAACAGATAGACAGACATTATATAGGTATAGATATGTACGTACAAATATAAAACACAAAATGTAGAGAAAACACCTTTTTATGAAAAAAAAATGTCAATTAGAAGTTTTATTTAAATTATTTTCTATATCTGATATGTACTATGGTTTTTCTGATTGATAATTCGGAGGGTATCAAAAGGGTTAATTTATAGCTAAAGTTTGATTAAATCAAAATTTTTGTATTAAGACGTCATATTTTAGATTATTTTTTATTACATTTGCACTTAGATACCCAAACACAGAAAGAAGATCAAAATTAATTCCTGAATGGTGAGAAGCCAGGTAAGCAGAGGAAGAATCACTCACATTTAAAAGAAAAATAAACATTTCCAGGTGTAATTGAAGTTTATAGCACCTGCCAAAATATGAAATCGGAAAAGTTTAATTTGAAATTGAAATTTGGAGACAGTTATTACTACATTATATTATACATAAATTATATAATACAAATATAGCACTCAAATGAAAAAAACACTAATGCAGAATTCTTTAGAGTTAAGCCGAAATTAACTTTCCGGTGAATTGAGCTCTTTTTTTTATACCAACAATTCCTATTTAATAGTACCTAAACTAAAGATGACTTAAAAATATCTTTGTAGAAGTATGTTTTATTTATCGAAAATTATATTAAATATTGTCCACAAAGTCTTTCAGAAAGAGTAACCTTAACACATAGTAGGATTTTTAATGACATTAAACTTTAAAATATATTTTTTTAAATAATATATCTATGGAAAGTTTTGTCTATTTCCAAATACGCTTATAATAAATACAATAATTAAAAAACATATGTACAAACTTTAGGAAGTGAGGATTATTAGATAACAGGAAATTTTTAAATCTTATTTTGTTACAACAAAAGACTTCTGTATCATTCAAAGAAGGACTTGAGACAATGTTGAGATTGAAAGTTCCTTTAAGCCCTTTTAGTTACGTGAAATGAAATGAGGTTGTGATGATCATAATATCTCGTGAATAAATCTTGAAAGTTATAATTAAATCTCCCCTTTCTTATTTCAAGTTGATATTTAATAAATTAAATTATCATGTCATTCCACAAAGTTAATGCTAAATCAATAAATAATCTACCTATATACATGGCACATGGCAAATGTAAGCAATTGGCTGTAACATCGAAAACTGTAAATTGGTATAGAGATACACAGCAGGAATGTAGTTAGTAAATGAATAATTGAACATTTTTAATACAGCAAACTCTCGATTATCTGGAGTAGTAAGAAAATACATAATGAAATTGGAATGATAAAATTTTCTAAAAAATAAATAAAAACAACAAAAATTATACTACATTCTTTAATTTTTGGCAAATGTTTTCATGAGGATTTTGCAATATTAGCTTTTCAGCTTTCTCCAAAGTTCAAAGTGACAAAGTATGTAATGAGTCAATTGATCAAGTAACCGGGTTCAGATATCTTGGTAGTGAAATGCTCAGCTCCCATGACCTCCCCAGAGAAGTTATGCAGTTGTGGCAGCCATATGTCATATAGAGGAATAAAGATATGAGATCAGATAGCAATGTATGCATTTATAAGTCCTGTATGAGACCTATCCTAACATATGGCACTGAAGGGAGAGCGGATACTGTCAAGACAAAGAGCATGCTAAGAACAAATAAAATGAGAACTTTGCGTGCTATTGTTGGGATTACTCTGCATGATTGCGTGTTGGTATTCCTTATACAGAGAATGAGTACAACAAGAATTCCGTATATTGCTCGGCATGGCGTCCCAGATGGACAGCGTCTACCAGGGAGACCCCCAAGGTGATCGAGAGATTGCTGGAATTCAGCATCACGTAACTCCTGCATTAACAGACTCCTGAGTCTAAATAAAGAAGAATAAGCTTTTCAGCAAGGGTACAATTTTCATGTTGTAACAAATAATACAGAAAACTTACAATGTTAGTTAACCACCTTATGCCTACAGATGTATATGAAATGCGCAACTTCTACCGGCAAAATACTGCTAACCATACCCATAAAAATACCCAGGACGTATTTCGTCCACTGCAGATAGAAACAGCAACGAAAAATGTTTATATAGCCAGTTTTTATCGAGACCGCTTGTGTGTCTTTATAACTTTGTGTTTATCCTGACATTTTATAATATTAATTTTATATAAAATTGTTTAAATTATTTTATATTTGTTTATTTACTGTTTGAAAAACATTAGTAGTATTAGTATATTTTGTATCCTTTTATTAGCTGTTATAGTTTTTCAGTCAGACATTTTCATGTTCGTATTTGGAAAACCATGTGTTGACTACCCCTGATAATGGAAATTATGACATTAAGATGCTGTGAAACCTCGACTTACATGTATTCGAGATACAAGCAATTTTACTTTAGATTTAGCTTGACATTTACGAGAAATTTCTCGACATACAAGCAAAAATGTCGGATGATCTAAGTGCCAGAGATATCACTATTAAAATAATTTTTTCATAGGATGTATATATGCCAGAATTCTCGTGTCTTGCTTTTTATGCACAGACTACCAAACTCGAAAATTGTCGATACATGCTTGCAATGTGTTCACAACTTGAACCAATGGTTTTCTTTTCTCTCTTTCTTAGCAGTAGCGGATAGTGAGCTAAACGCCCTAGTCCAGTCCAGTTCCGATATGGATAATACGGAACAGTTTATGCTAGTGGATTATGCATGCTTTATTATTCATTTATGGAACAGATTACGCTTGTGGATTATATAAGTTAAGGTTCCACTGTATCTGAAAACATGAAATTTTTACATGCCTTTGTGAAATACACTCCAGCAAAAAAAATGTTTAAAAAACCTTCATATATTAACATTAGCATAGAAAAAAAAACAATGGTTAGGAAAGTAGACCTCTTTCCATTTCAGAAAGACAACGAATTAGTATGTGTTAGCTGTGCGTACGACGTTTTTGTGTTTACCCCGTGAACACCAACACGATGAAACAATGTACGTCATACGCACAATTTACACATACTAATTCGATTGTCTTTCTTAAATAGAAAGAGGTCCACCACTGTGCTGAATGAAGCATAATTTAAATGTTTATACAATTCAACATATCACTTGCATCAAAATTAATCACTGAATCTAAGTGACCCCTGATAATCGAGGTGTGTATGTATCAAGAATGTTTAAAGTTTAGCCATATTCAAAACAATTTCCTGAATCAATTTTTGAAAACAATTTCATAAATCAACCATCCCAATTTTTTTTTAATGCAGAACGATTTTTAATTTTCTTTAATATACATATCCCCTCATGATAATTTGATTTGATGGTATGGACAACGAAAAATTTTCTCAACCATAGTCACAGTAAAATATAAGTATTATTTATTAGTCATCATCTATCCTTTTTCCTAGGAGGTTCGGGGGTCAAATACTTCAACAGGGCATCACCAACTAAGTGTAAGATGTTTCTGTGACTGGAGACTGACTGACTCTTCAAGGAGCTTTTTTATTTATTTTCATGGGAAATCCTAAACGTCTTCCTTCTAATTCCATATCCAAACCAACTCATTTGGATTATTTTTGTGAAGATGGGGTTCCATATGGTAATTTCTTCTAATTGTCAAGTTTCTCATTCGGTTCCATGAAGACATTCCCGAGTATTGTATGATTATAATTAGTAAATTACACTGGTACTCTGGTGCACAGCCATCATTCAACAGAAAAAAAAAGGTTGATTATAGCCATGCTACATTTTAAGCCACGTATTCACTAGGGGAAAAAATCACACAACATTCCGCGCGGCATGACATCAACATGCATCAACATCTACGCTCATGTTTCGGGGACAGTGAAGCGGTCATTTAATGTGTACACACCGGGACTCACATATCACTTGTCGCGGAAACATCACAAAAGGGTTATGATGTGCTGCATATCTATTTATTAATTATAATAACTCATTAGAGTTTATCGAAACGTAAGAGCAGAAAAAGGTGGTGGGTGCGAAAGTATGTATTGCAAAGGAAAAGAAGGATGAATATTCTATACGATCTTCGAATGCCTGACAGATCATTTGTCAATTTCATTCGAATGACAACAACTGATTTTGAAGATTTATTACAAATGATCGGTCTTCCATTGCCAAGCAAGACACAATATTACGGAACGCTGTTTTTATATCATGTCAAATAGCGGTACCGTCAACATGTCAACATTTCCGCGGCACGTAGAAATGCTGTGCTATGTTGCGCGCGATGTCGCAGAACAGTGCGCGATGTTGCAGCGTCATGTAGACTCTATGCCGCGTGTGATGTTGAATACATGGCTTTATGACCAGATCTAAATAGCCCTTTACATTTTTGCATCTTTCATCTCCACTTCCAATACACAATATCGAAATAGATTAAATAATTTGTATGTTGGCATAATATGGCATCTTCTAAGTTCAAGGACTGCATAATAGGTATGTATAGTAATTTTAGCACCATCTTTCGAATGATGCATGTCGAAATTTCAGACATATTTATCAAGTAGTTTTGTTTTAATAGCTATTGAAATGTGGGCAGTTGATGATAATTTGCAACCATGGAAAAAAGAACTATCAGTCAGTGATTTAATTCCTTTTTTAGATGAGAAGATATGTAAGGAAATCAAAGTGAAGTGGCACACCGTTTATAACAACCACGCACCTTTGATGACACCAGATATTGGTTTAATTAATTCAAACATCACCAAATATCCAAATTTGATGAAGAGCACCCAGGCCGCCCGATTAAGGTGAGCACGGAGGATATGGTTAACAGATTAGCAGACTGCAGGGTGAAGATCAGAAAGATTGCTGGTATTGTAAACATCTCGATTAAATGGATACAAAATATACTTCAGGGACCTGAGAAAGCTATCGGCTCGATATACATATAGAGATGGATGCTCACGGTAGAACAAAAACGGAATCGCATGACAACTTTGGAAAACTGTTTGTACATATTTAAGCGCAATCTGAAAGAGTTTTTGCGGCGAGTTTTGATGAAGTATCACTACATACCAGAAATGAAAGAACGGTCAAATGGTTCCATTGACTGGAAAGTTCATGGCTGTTCATTGTTTCTTGGGATTCAAGATTTCATCTTCATTGATTATTTGGAAAACTCTTTGTAAAAACATCCACATACATACAACATACACATCAAATTTTTATCATGGAAATTACTAATTTTTTACTATAGAATAATGAAAGAAGACAGATAAGATTTGTTTCTGTGAGACTTTTATAATTCATCTTAATTATTGGTTATCCCTCTGTGGACAAAATCCAGTAATGTAGGTACATAAAATATTTATGAAAAATAATAATTTTAAATACCTTTCCTTTCCTAACATAAAGCCCTCACATACATACAGGGTTCAAATTAAAGAGTGAACAAGTAATAGAACAAGTTGTGAACAATCTAGGCGCAGTGATTTTGTTAATTATTCTGAATGGTTTTTCAATTACCGGTTGAAAAAATAACCCGCTTTTGTAACGTCATATATAATATATTATATTATTATGCACATATATTTTTTTCCAGGGGAGTTAAAAATTCAATAATAATAAAAGTGGTAAAATGTATATTGAAAATTATTTTCAAATTCTGTTATAGCATTCATACTTATTCATCAATTAAATAAATTATGCAATTGGAAATATATTATTTCCTGATATAATTAATTGACAGATGATTAAAATAACACATATATTATATTTACATACATTTACATTTTTTATTTTATGTAACAAAAAGAATATCAATTAAAAAAATTTTTTTGAAGCATCAAAGAGACAATTAAATTTTAATGTTTTATTGAATTCTTATTATGTATTATGAAATATGTTTGTTGTATGATCTATAAATACATAAATAATATTAAAAAATAAAGATGTGATTTAATATTTTTAACAAAACTGAATATACACATTGAAATAATAACATAAAATGTAAAACCTTAACATTAGATTGCAAAATTATACAAAGAATATTCTTCTGAACATTGAATAATTGATTCAGAACAATACAACAAGTCTTTACATTTAATCTATCACAGTTAACTGTGCAAATATTCAATGCAGGGAGTATACAGGAAGACTTTTAAAATTGTCATTCCTACATATTCTTTAGGCCATGGTAATAACAAAATACAGTTACTAACAAGAATCAATTATCACATACCTTACCTTGGCTAAAAAAATTCCCCTTACTAGTTATTATAGTGTGTGGTGTGGCCACCTTGCAACATATTATGCAATCAGAGCTTATAGTGCTCCACACTGATACAAAATAATAAATTAGACCTAAACAATACCTAAGTGCACTAGAATTTTGAATACAAATGAATCAAAGCGTTGGCTTTTTTCAAATAGTTAGAAAATAAACAAAACAAAATCAAAATAAATGTCTCGTTTTACCTCGTTTTGAGGCCATACACTAACACAAAGTGGAAGTTTTCCACTTTTAATTAATATATTATTGTGCAAATAAATACACCGTGATGAAAATAATTTGTAGCACAAAATTTCTAAAGTATGTCAGACTTTGTATTCTTAATTACATAATGATTTTCTGTACAAGATTACAGTAAGCGGTGACCATAATAGTATGAAATTTAATTGAATTTAATAATGATTATGAAAAACATAAAGCTAAACATTCAATGTCAAACATAAATCAACACAATTTTTTATTTTAATGTGAAAATATTGTAATTGTATTTAATTGTAATAATGCTTTATTCTGAACAAAAAAAAATTAATCTCTTGATGAATATTTTAAAAATTAATAAATATAATAATATCAATTTTACTGCTGCATTTAATTTCATTTAATTTGTCTTTAGTTTTCTAGACACAATATTTTCCTGCCTAAAGTCTTATTTTCGGATTCAGAAAAAATGTTATCATTAAAATAAAATTCAGTTTAATATTTTTTTACATTTATTATCGACCCCAGATCAATTTGCTTCTGCCGATAGTTAAATTTTAATATTTTCGATGCATCATAATTATATTTAAATAAAATATCTAATATTTGTTGTTGAAATTAGAAAACATCTTAAAAGGGTTTCATGTATTAATTAATATCTGTGTAAAATAATTAAGTTTTTTAAATGGTGCAATTTTAATACAAAAAAATGTATGTACATTTACAAATTCCAAAAATATACATTATAAGAATGAATTTTATTGATTTCTTTGATGCCATAAAATTTCCAATTCAAAGGAATCTACTTTTTTTCTGAACTCGTTCATGTAAGTTTATTATTTTTATATATATTTTATATATAAACATTTTAGCTGAATGCTAATATGCTACATGCTATTATTATATTATAGTAGTCAAATTCTGGCTGCTCTGTGAAAGTAGACACACTATAAAAGTAAAAGAAAACATAGTAGTAAACACTATGTTTTCCATTTCAGTTAAGACTATTCTGTCATGTTTTGTTGTTTGTGAAAACCAAAAGAAATGAATTTTTTATTTTGGTTGGCAACACTGCATTCTCACAACAAAATACGTAAACAAATATTTTAAGCCTCTACCTTATTCTGGTCACCGATTACAAACATAAATTAATTTTACAAATGTTAACATTTCTGCTATCGTTCAGTTTGTTTTTCTAACAGTAATTAGCTTACATTATACTAACCGAAGCCAGCACATTTTTTAAAAGTACTAATTCATTTAAATATCAAACAAACACAAGCACAATATTATTCTGTGACAAAAAAATCTCCACACAAAGTTGAGCACCGTCGATAAACCAGGAGTAAAAATCTATATATAAAAAATTGTCCGATGAATAAATTATTCTTTAAAAATAAATCAAGTAAATAATTGATCGGATAAATGATAAATATAATAATTTATCATTAATGCATTAGAAAAAATAAATTAAAATAAATAATGAATATAGAATAACGATTTATGTAAGGAAATAATATCTAGTATATACCTATGTAAAAAATGGAGTACTTAAGGATGCAATAAATAATTATAGTACTTGAAAAAATATAGATTATTTAGTATGTGGCTACAAAACTTGATAGGGATGGAAGAGATTATTTTAATTTAAAAATATTTCAGAACATTGCGAGCTTTAATTGAGTTACACAGTGTATATTCACCATTTGTGATTTTGAATTGATTTTGTAGTTCTCCCCGGCAACTAAACCTAAACTAACTACACCAACAATCTCAACCCCAAACAATCATGTGATAATAAGTTCAAAAAAGCAACAGTTAGACATATATAGCTGCATTTTTTGCGAAATCTGCTCTGCTGAATAGTATATAGAATACAGAAGAATTGATTTTTGATAATAATTCCGGCTCGATTCCCACATTGAATTTCATCTGCCTCAAAAAATGTTGATGGCCGTTCAGATTCTTCTGTGTAGTTTCCTGAAATATCCAGCTGTGAGCATCCATTTCGGATCCCACAGCAGGGTCTACCAGATGTCACCGATGCGGCGTATTGGTGTGTGGCTTTATCACGAAACTTATGTATTTCTTGGTACTACTGTTCCAGTGACAGGACATTGCAATAAGTGTGTCTATCTATTGCCGGATCAGTATCTGTGTGGAACTTACGACTTAACTGGTCTTGAAAGCCAGTACTTAAACACACGTGCCTTTGACATGATACTGTAAGCCGATACTTAACCATAACGCTAACACTCGTGTCACAACAGACACATCAGCCCTGACGATGGACCCTGCAATGAGATCCGAAACATTGGGTGAAGAGGTCAGGTGCACACAGCAGAATAGCCTAGAAAGTACACGGAGTTTGAATTTATCTAAAACTAGCCGTACACCTTTGAAAAATCATTAAACATAAGCGCATCTGAGGTTCGCAAACCTCTGTCGTTTTTCAGGTAAGTAACGGAACAGACAGACAATGAAATTATTATATTTAGATGTTACCTATGATGATAATGACATTTTAAAATTCTTCCCTCAACTTGCGTAAATTAAATCTTTCATAAATCTGGAATAAATTCTCCAAACTGCGAATTCCTAACAGATTTTTACGCCAATAAAATTTTGACAGAGATTTGGTTGGAAAAGGACTCTTGGCAATTCCATTTAGTAAACCATATACTCATCATTATTGGATGGCTATAATCTTCCTCATACATGGAAATGTTGCGAAAACTGAAATCAATCAAGTGGATAGCCAAAAAATATTTTTTAAATTATTTGTGTGATCCAACATCTCTGATATGCATGATATGGTCCGCATCCTCAGTGTAATCTTAAGAAAAAATAAATGTTATAATTGAACGATTTCACTCAGGAAAGATTAATTATTTTTATTATATTAGGCACAGTTGGTGTTCCGTATATTAAATTCATTGTTGAGAGAGGTTTACATTTTCGTTTGTCTTTAATTACTAAGACTTCAATTTTACTTTGCATATTAAACATGTAATAAAATATAAGAGATTTTATAAGATTCATAATCTAATTTGTAAAATCGATAAAACATTTGAAATAATTTACATTTTATTACAATAAATTAATCAACCAGTACGTATCCTTATTATTCAGAGGATTATGCGTACACCAAGAAGAATTTAAACTAAAATATCTCTACCACCCCTACGAATGCGAAATGAACATGATTGTGATGATTGTGTAATTACAAAAACTAGAAAACAATTAATAATGCTGTGTGCAGAAGAAGAACTATGGCCAATAAAGTAGTTAAATACACAATGAATATGTACTATAAAAAAGATACATAAATTGTAAAGATAATTAATTATTTTAAGGGGACGACTTACCTTTTGCTATTTTGAATTTCAAATGTTCTAAGCATATTTAATACTCTCGGAACGAGACTAATACACAGCGTTAAATTACTAGTTTCGTCCGTCTAAATAATGAAGGACATTATTTATTATGTAAATCGTGCCAAAGAGAAAGGTTTTAATACAAAGGTATAACTGTTAGATGGTTGATTTTCCTACATTCGAGACTTTCTGTCCAAAAATGTACATTTCTCAAACTAGTATCTAGTTATGCATTTTACCACTTAAATGCACGTCAAAATATGCAAGAAAATATATATTAACAGCATTTTTTCCTGAAAAATCAAAATGTTATTTTTTTGTGAGTGAAATTATATTATTTAAAAACTAATTATCATTTTTTTGATACAAACTCAAAACATATGATTCGAAAGTGAATCTTCAATCTGGTTACAGCTAAAGTGAAATCTATCAATATACAATTTTTCTGAGAAAAATCCCAATAATATATTGTCTAGGCGCCACTTGTGCGACGAATCTAGCATTTGATTAAAATGACTGATACAGTCCATCAATCGTTTCGTATCACCCCTTTCCTGTTATCCTCCCTATTCCTGTAAATTCCACATCATCTTAATCTATATATATATATATATATATTTGAGAAAAAGTATAACATTTTTTCATCATATGTGGGAATGTTCATAAGTGTAGATGGTCGTAACCCGAGAACCGACTGTATGTAAATGTCAGGGCTACAAGAATATCTGTTTAGAAATCCAGATAAAGTTCGATAAATACGCTTTTGTTGACAGCTTGTCAATATCGACAATATCAATGAAGCAATCTTAATGTCATTGCTTTTTTTCAAAACCTTTCTCTCTGCCAAATAACGCCCTTCAATATTTATATGATATTAGAACTACATTAGTCTTACCTTGAAAGACTTGAAATATACACAGAATATCTCAAAATTCAAACTGGAAAAATAAAAGTCCCCTAATATAATGATATATATTAGATATCTATATAGATAAGAATTAGATAGATAGATAATAAATAAAAAAATAATAAATAAACTATATATATAGTTTATTTTCACCCTACTATCATTGTTTTTTCAGTTAAGTTAGTTATTTTTTTCTCGTATCATTTCATATAAATTTTAGATTTGTAAGTATGCTACTTGAATTTTTTATGATTCCTTTTAATAGTATTTAGGTTGTATACAAAATATATTATTTTAACAGTGAAAATTGTAATTGAATTGAAAATTGTAAGGAAATTGATTTAATTTGCTATATTTTTTCCGTGGGTAACTATTTACGTACGTAAAAATTAATTAAAAAACAAAAGTATATAAATAAGTATTCTTAAATTATCAAAATACATACAAATGTAACATTAAACGAAATTTGTATGAGATTATTGAAATCCCTGTTGATACATTTTCAAGCCTAAGAAGTTTAAATTTTCTGCTATCTTGAAATGTATTAAGAGGGTTTCACTGTAACTCAAATGTTGATGAAACAAATTATTTATTTCAAATAATATAAAATTATAAATATTTTTGACTTAGCCAATTCTCCCGCTTCTGTCTTTTCTTTTACATTTATTCGAATTTTGTCCAGTTTTGACGAGAAATACGAAATTTCTCAAAATTGATGCCATATTGTTTCAATAGTTCGTCTTCTTGAATTCTGGCCCCAATCAGTGAAATACCCTGGAAATAAATGTGTAACATTTTATGGTAATTTGGAAATGATATAATTAAATATTTGCATCAATTTCAACAAACAAATGTATAATTCCAAAATACGCAAAAGTGAATTAGACCATAATTTATTCATAAACTCAGTTCTATAGTTTTAGCTCATGCTTTTGTTCTCATTCTCAAATTTTTATATAAAACATTCTTGGCAACAACGATTGTACTTTTCAGACCAATGTCAACTAATCGGTAAGATAAGAGACGGAAATGGATATGATTTATCTCATATTTCGGATACACTAGTGTCTGTCTGGTGAAATACTAGTCTACAGATAATTGAGTATAAAAAATATTATTCTAAAAGCAATTTTTTGTTATTGTGTTTAGATTCAATCTTGTACAAGCCAAAAATGTTTTTATGTAAAACAGAACATCTGGCATTCACTATTATTCCCCTGTTCTTATGCTAATAATTTTAATTTCTAACTAAGATTAATTATTTAATTTTATTGTTTCAGAGTTTATAGAACTCAGTTTATAGAACTCCATAATCACACATATGGAAATAAAAACATTAGTTTTTTAAATGCTACATTTTTAATTTTCTGAGACGCGTTTTGCTTTATGAGGGTATTATCAATCATGATTGATAATGCCCTCATAAGGCGATACGCAATCTCACAAAATTAAAAATGTAGGACTTAAAAAACAAGTGTTTTCATTTCCATATGTGTGATTATGGAGTTATATAAACTCTGAAACAATAAAATTAAATAATTAATCTTAGTTAGAAATTAAAATTATTAGCATAAGAACAGGGGAATTAAGAAATCGCAGAGAAAAATCTTTTTTATTCAAATTAAAGCTCTATATGCAAAGAACACTACTAACCACATAAACATCAAAAACATATTTAAAAAAATCATACAATAGTCGCTTAACTTCATTTTTATAAAAAAATATTAAATCTTTTGAATCTCGCAGCGTAAATAATAAAAAATCAAGAGATAAATGGAAAGCAAATGGTGTGTATGCACAGTGTTAGTTTAATGTCTAGAAAAATAACATTGTAATTAAGCAATATTAAAAATAATATTTATATAAATACGGAACAGTTTAAAATTTTGATGAATACATTTTTTTTATTTTGACAAATAAAATAAAATTTGCAGTCCGCATTTATATTATTACTACATTTTGCAAAGTTATGAAATCTAAGAATATATATTGTTAAGTTGACAAACATACTCATTATAAAACCTACCTAAAACCTAAAATGAAAGTGTAAAGGTCAGGGTTCAAATCTTGATTGTAATAAAATTCTGATCACCAAAAAATTGTAAGATTCACACAAATAATAATGCAAAGCACCCGCGAATCGCAAAAGGCTGTGTTAGAGCAAAAGAAGAAGGGATCGCTTACGAACGCACATTTATATAAATATACACTTACAAGTGTAACACCCAGCGCCGTGCAGTCAGTATTTTTAAATAAGTTGCACCTAACTAGAATCTACAAAATAAAATATGTATCTCATAATATTCTCATCACAAATATCATCTCCTTTTTCAGATTTTAGTGTATCACAATATTACGTCCAATATAAATTTAATTTCATTTTTTCTCAAGACATATGTTTGAGTATAACTAATGCTTCAAGGTACTGACTGCAAGCGCCTACCATGACCATATTAGGTTTAAGAAACCTTATACACATTAATATAAAAAAAATCAAGTGATAGGTAATAAATAGCATTGCTTACATCATTATCAGCCAGCCCTGCTAAAACCAGTGGGCACACAGTGGGTTCTTGCGCTACTTCATGAATTTTCTGTACAGTTCTTGTTGGTGTCTGTGAGCCAAAGTAAACTGGTTTCGGGCGTTCCAGCTGAGGTGGTGGGAGGTGAAAGGAACTAGTGGGCACAGATACAAAAGGCTTATTAGGCGTGGAACCCCTGCTGGTTTGCAATGCGGGAGGTGTAAAGGCTCCGCTATTATTTAGGGACTGTCGAGGTTTGAGACTTCTGCTAGGAGAATTTTCTAAGAGCTCGGCCAGTAAGGAAGATTGAGTCTTGCGCCTCTCGTATAATACGTCTGATTTTCGAAACGCAACTGAGTGCCGAGGAATCGGTTCATCATCACTATCAGAGTCGTACATCAGTTCAGGCACGAGCAGGGTGCCTTTGTTGTAACCCGATTGAGGGGATGAGAAGGTCACTGAGGTCGTCGTCTCCCCAGTTTGCGAGGATGTGGAATCCAGTAAAGAGAAAAAACGCTCTTCGCTTTCTCTAAGAAGCTTGTCTTCTTCTTGACCGTAACTTTCCATACACACAATTCTCTGGCTTGACGATGTGGGCCTAAAAGACAATGGAAAAAATTGTACTAATCTAATCTTCTTATAATGGAAAGATTTAAAGTCAATTGCTAAATTCCTAGTCCTGTTTGTTTAGTGTAGCAGCACCCACATGCAACGTACTGTACAATTTTTTTATAAAAAAAATAATACTGTAATTTGCTAAATAATAAATAATAATCGTGACCTTTAAAAAATTATACATGTTTTATATACATACCGATCATCCCCAGATGCCAATGATATTAAATCTTGGGGAGTTGTTTCATTTACTAAGGTTTGTGGCTGCACCTAATGAAAAATAAATATATAAATTTAAGTCAGAATCTTATTAGTTTATCCTTTCATGCATTCTGATTTATTATGGATTTAAATGTAACCCTTAATATTACTTAAGCTTACATAATACACACATATAATGTACTTCAGGCGCGAGCAGTGAGTACACTGAAGCAAGACTTTTATGCAGAAATATATTTTGGAAATAAAATATTTATGAGACAGAATATTATGATATAATAAAATCTGAATAATATGGTAATAATTGTGATAGGAATATTGCGAGATATATCTTTTAATTCGATTTTTTTTCAAAATATATGCTTATGTAAATGTCATGCTTCAATGTTCTCACTGCACGCCCCTGATGTACTTTAGTAAAATTAGGTAAATGTGTAAGTACATTGTTTTCACAATGAATTGTTTACAAAAGATGATTGTTTACAAAAGTTTTCCATTTATAAGAGTTATTACTTTTATTTACACAGTAATTACTAATTAATTACTGTCCAAGTATAGAAATCGAAAATAAAAAAATTCAAAAACATACTACGTAACAGAAACGCGCTAACACCCAATACAAAAATAAAATGGGATTTATTACAAATCAGTAAACACCAAGATTTGGAGATTTTCCTTTTTTCCAATTATGTACCTCCTATTCATCAGTCCATTGCAGGAGTATTCTTGGGGTGCATGTGCACAAATGAAACCTTACTCTCAAAACTCATGATCTGTGCTAAGTGTGCTCAAGCAAGTCATTTTTGACTATATTTTGAATACAGAGCAGATTGATCAACTGTTACATGCCTATCTTTAGCAACATATCCCAGAGATCGTAATGGCAAAATTTCATTTATATACACAAACTCTTAGATTTTTAAATTAGGTACCGTGACCTTAAACATGAGAATTGAAATGTCTGATATCTATTAAAAATTCACAAGCCTTGAATGTACAGGCAGCCCATGGTTTATGCCGAATCTGAACACTGAGAATCCCATCACATATACTGAATCGGCATAAAATGAAACCTTTTACAATCAGAAGTGCAGTGTTAGATCTCACTCCACCAAAAAATATGTATACGTTAAGTTCCGCATGGGAAATTCTTCAAGATAGCAATTTTTTCAATTCGTAAGATGCATTTACCTTCGCTTTTGTCTTCAATATATGATTTGGCACTAAAAGAAATTTGGCATCTTTTTAAATATCGTAAACCAATTTTTGCTCTCTAAAAATATTTATTCGCTTCCATCTGTCTTAATATCTTCAAAAAAGTCTTTGTTTTCCATGTTATAGCAGAGAAATGCCTTAGTCAGAGAAATTAAATACCTCTGCTATAAATTACTTGTTTCGCATTTATTTCTGTTCACTGTTAAGCAGACTGTTTTATTTTATCTGCATCTATCATAATGATGGTAGAAGTTGATGGAGGCAAGTTCATCTCTGCCAATCTCATGTCCTTCCATCTAAATCGCCACCTTATTATTTTCGAAGGAGTTTGGTCTGTGAGCTTTTTTTAGCAACACATTTAGCTAATTTTATTGCACTTCTTTTATTTTATTTTATTTTAAATGACTAGGAATTTTTAAAATGTATAAAATAATTTGACAGATTCAATAGTAAAACTGGGTTTGATGTACAGTAATACCTCACACAGTCTGGCATCAATTAGTCCGGATTCACTATAGTCCGGTATGAAAATTTAAAAAAAAACTCAATTTTAGCTGAGCAGCCTAAAAATACATACACAGTAGAGCCTCAATAATCCGAACAGCCAAAAACCTACCCTTGCACGGACTGGTGGAGAGTTCGGATTATAGTATGTCAACTAAACAAAACTGCTGTTTCTTTTAGAAAATTATATTTAATGACTTGTAAACAACGCAATACATTTAAATAAAATGATCAATTTTAGTCTGGCGGGCTCTATTAATCGACCAAGAAAAAGTTTTGTCTTAGTTTACGAAGCAACATCTATTCGGATAATGATAGGTCATTTTCGTCTGTCCAGTCCATCAAATATTAAGTGCTGAGTGAAGATGAAATGCTTGAGCATGGGAAATTTTCTTGAAATTTGAGTATTTTGAAAAATCATCAATAAAAGTCTTCTGGCTATTTCCATTACGATTTCGTCAGATAAAGGAATGTTACTTCTTCTTTGCTCTAAAAACCATATGAAAAGAGCTTCTTTAAGCACTTAATCTTCTGGTAATTTAAGGATTTTACGTAAGCCAGGACCTTTCTCGGTATGAGCTGCAAACTATCGAATTTTTTTGTTTTTTCATCATCAGTGATTGTTGATTTTCCAACACCATATTTATGAAAAAGTGAAATTGCAGATACTCCATCCTTCAAATTGTCTAATATAGCACACTTTTGCGCAATGGTTAAGGTTTTGTGTTTGCGTTTCGGTGTAGGAGACATTTTAATAACCTAAAAACCACGTGGCGCATAAATGCAACACAAAGTAGTATTCAAACACGTTGAGAGCTCTTACATAATTACGTAACTAATCGATACAGAAAAATATAGTATCAACCGCTGTCACGGTGACGAAGGAGGGATCATTAAGCAGTTTGGATTATAGAGACATTCGGATTAGCCTGTGTACGGATTATCGAGGCTCTACTGTATTTTAAAAAATTAGTATACAAAAATAAATAATCATTTTTTTCCTATTACACAAACAAACAAATACAGTCAAATTAATTTTTATGTAGTTTCAAAGTTACGCAAAATGGTACGAGTTGAATATTGAATGTACCTTTACAATTCGCTGAACGATAAACAATGCACTTCGTTACTACAAAGAAATGTATTAAGATAAAAGTCTCAACACAACACTAGTGAGACAAGCATAGTAAAACTACACCTAAAATGAATGTATTTTATTAATAAAAAAAATTGGTAAATGGGGACCATCATTATTGTATAGGGCAAGGTGTTAGATCCAAGGTAGTGCTGTCGTTTTGATACTTTATTTCCCAGAGTCAGACCACCGAGAATCCCAGCACGCGTATGCATGGCGTTAGTATGAATCGGTATAAATGAAACCGTTGTAAACCTAAGCCTGGCTACCTGTATTTATTCCACAAAATATTCAAACTGAGCATAATGTAAAGATGTTGTTATTTTTTAAAATAAACATAATTTTACTAAAATATATACATATGTACCTTTGCAACAGCTTCTGATGAACAGCTGGAATCTTGAGAACCACTTGGCCTTTCCCACCACTCTGAACCTCCAATTGTTCTGTAAATAACATGATGATAAAAACACGAAACGGTGAATAAAGTGGTGAGTAGCTGTCACCGATTGTTAAGTCCTTGGTAATTGCCGCCCGGCTAGGGTCAGCGTCTTTTCCTGCAGGGTTAAGCAGAACAGAATTTCTTGATGTACCACTTTTTATTTTATTTATATGTCTTTATTTAATATATTACTATTATGTTAATAAAATTATTATTACAATAAAAACTATGTATAATACGAAATTCGATATATGTAATTAAAAAAATTAGTTGAATTTTATCCCCCTCAAATGGGGGGGATAAAATTTCAATTGCCTAAGCATGGGCAATCGGTGGCTGCCAGTAGCATTAGTTTAGTTTATCGACTAGCGGCTACTTGGAAGTGACATACGAGTACAATTAACAAGTCGCGACAAGCGCATAAGCACTGTAGCGCGGGAGGCGGGAGGGAGTAGGCACGCGCGAGTCGGGCAGGAATAGTAGTTCGGATAAGCGGTCGTTCGGTTGATCGACGCTCGGATAATCGACGCTCTACTGTATTAGCAAATATGTATAGGTTTTTAAAATGCATTTTTTGTACACATAAAAAGTAGTGTAATGAAGTTTTGAAAGTGTCCTATTAATGTCTACTTCTCTAATTCAAATTTTTTTTTTAAATTTTGGTCCCCTCAATTTCGTTATTAAAGAACTTTTACTGAATTTGATTTTGAATTTTAGAGTTCCTTCTTAATACGAAAAGAACTTTTACTGAATTTGATTGTGAATTTTAAGAGTTCCTTCTTAATCAGAAAAACTGACTGTTTGACACTGTATCCTTTTACAAATTAGTTAAGTTCACCATCAATAGATATTACTAGTGTTATGGTGAAACCCAAATTTGAAATATTTGAACTGTAAAAAATTTGTTGTAAAAATGAATGAACAGAACAGTTATGATTATTCTTTGAGCCCGAGGAGTTAAGAATGATTTAACTGGACATTGTTATACAACTTATACATATTTTGCAAAATGACCCTTAGAATTGATTATTGACTAACCCAGACGATCCTCCCAAAGTCCGTTTTGCGACAACCAACTTATTCTTTAGTCCTTTGTAAGCAGATTTCATTCCTTTGTTTCCTGATCGAACCTGCAACAAAAAATATTTTATAATTTATTCGAAAACACTCCAGAAACGGCGTAATTAAACAACAAAAAGGTTTACTTCATTTTATGTAATAGTTAATAGTATGAGAAGCAGTATACATTATAGAAATTCATTAATTAGAAATTAAACTTTAAATAATATATATGTATATATTTGTTTTTGCTACACCTAAAATCTTTTGAAACTAAATAACTATGCAGATACCAGCTTATAACAATAAAGGTTTGATGTTAGAATCTCGCCAATAGCTCAAGCGTATTCTATATGTGCAATCTCCTATAGTTATAACACAGGCACTTTAGATATGATTAAAAAATGATTAAACAAAAATGTTTGAAATATGAAATGTTGTTGAAATGAATAAATAAAATATTTTCACATATTATCTAAACTTATTTATTTTATTTAGTTTATTCATAAATACGAATTCAACAAGATTGTATTCATTATAAAATAAGATAATTAAAATTTTCGACAAATATTCACATGAAGCATTGTGGTGAGACATAATTAATATCTTTAAATAAATTAAATCTTTATTTAACACCACATTTTTGAGTGTTTAACCAACTAGTTTCAGCTCACAGCTGAGCCTTCATCAGGGATGAATATTACTAACCAAAAACAGAATCAAAAACAATCAAGAAAGCAATAGGGGAAGAGACAGAATGCCAACATTGGTGGGGGTTAAATGAAAGAGAGAGGGTATGGGTGGTTTTGGTCAATGATTATTATTATTATTATTGATAATGGGCAGGCAGCTTAAGCTAATAGGCCCATATCACTGTCTCTCATTTGAATATCCAGCCTATTCTTAAATTGGCTGACACTGGCTGCAGACATAACGCCCTCAGGTAAACTGTTCCACATATTGACTATTCTATTGCTTAACGCCGTAAAACTGCTGTGTAGTATAATGTAAGTATATAATAACAATATATACTATATAATAACAATATATAATAACAATAACAAAATATATAAAGTAATAAGTATAATGTAATAAGTATCAAAAAATAAATAAATGTGAAAAAAAAAAATGAAAAAAAAGCGTGCTTTCTTGGGTTACACGAGAACCGAGACTTGTTAAACTTCAGATGATGTCCTCGAAGGCCCACATTAGTGTTAAGTGAAAACATATCTGTCATATTAGGAATATTTTAGTAGCCTGATAGAAACTTGAATGTTTCGATGAGGTCACCTCTTGCTCGTCGCTCATGAAGAGTGGGCAGTTTCAAGACTCTCAGCCTTTCCGCATATTGCAGGTTTTTAAGACCCAAGGGCAATTTTGTGGCTCGTCTCTGAACATTTTCCAGTAAAACTATATCTTTAGCAAAATATGGATTCCAGATCTGAGAGGCATATTCGAAGAGAGGCCTCACATATGTCTTATAAATAGTTGTGAATAGTGGTACCGTCAGATGTTGGAATGATCTTCTCACCAAGTACAAAATAGAGTTAGCCTTCTTAACCACACTCGCTATGTGCTCACACCATTTAAAGTCCTTGGTAATAGTAACACCCATATCCTTCTGCGAGACCACTAATTGGAGGGGGTACATATCTGGAATTGGGCTATGCATAAATCTAATTATTTATTAAGTAAATAGTTTTTATTTATGTTTAACGATTTTTTTATTTATAAGGCTTCTAAATTATTAAGACCTATACCTATGTCATTTTTATGAAGCACATCTACACCCGAAGATTGGTTAAATGCGTGTTTTTTTCTATTAAATGAATCGCAAATTATGAATAGCCTACACTATTTGGGCATCTTTTATGTTCAATGACTCTCGTATTTATATATCTGGCTGTTATTCCTATGTAAAATGCTGGGCAATCGTTGCATCTGAGTTTATATGTCCCTGAATAGCTTAGTTTATGTTTTTATCTTTACAACTTATCAAAACTCTCCCTAAGTTGTTATTTGTGTAAAAGGCGGCTTTAATTTCACATGGAAATCTGCCATCATTTTAAACATTTTCGACAAAGCTGAATAAGCAAGATCAGTTTTCTTTAAATAATTGATTTAATATATATTTAATTATCTAATCACACATACATACCTAATAAAAATACATGTATAATATGAAAACCCATTGATAACATTGTAGTTAATTTACCAAGTAATTTAACTTTATACTTACAGTTTTGATAGCAGATTCCATTGCCGGTTGAGTCTGAAATATTTTATTCGTTCAAATTAAAAAAAAATTAAATTAATTTTTTACAATTTTTACGATATAATTATCAAAAATTTCTATTTAACATTGAATTTGAATTGAATGAAGAAATATAAAATTTATATGGTAAATGGTTTCTGTTAGCTGTTAGTAAACAATATATATTTATTTGGATAATTCAAATAGCGATTCAAGAGAAAGGAGAACATTTTGACCTAATCTTGGAGATCTTTAATCTATATTATTATTGATGGATTAGGCATTAACATTATTGTAGAGATTATTCATGACGATCATTAAATTAGGTAAGGTTACATACATAAATCAAAAAATACAATAAAGAGTTATAATAAAAAATATGTCTCATATATTCATATGCATTTTGATGGAGTCATATTTTTAATGATTTTTATAATAAAAATTATGAATGAAAACATAAGCTCACATTATTCAAACTAATTCACAGAGTATAACTAATATTTATGAATCTATTTCACATATTTTTATCAGTATTTACTAAATTAAGTGTTATTTCTCTATGTAAAAATAAAAATAAATTTGTCAAATATTTTTAAAAATTATTTTTCAATGGT
The DNA here is from genome assembly GCA_016648135.1 of Agrypnia vestita. Classification (NCBI taxonomy): domain Eukaryota; kingdom Metazoa; phylum Arthropoda; class Insecta; order Trichoptera; family Phryganeidae; genus Agrypnia; species Agrypnia vestita. The sequence continues at coordinate 44,905 of JADDOH010003543.1, forward strand.
AGATAATACCAAATTTCACCATTATACAAGTATCAACGATAAAAAATTGGGGGTATAATATATTAAAGTACTCTAGAGCACCAAAACACCCAGGCATGGGCTTGGTATTGTATTTTTTTTTTTTAATAGATGAATACATTTTTTTACAATAAAAATAGTGAAAGTTTCTACAATGGTATTTCTCTTCTACATGAGTAATATAACTCGTGAGTAGGAGAGGAGTATCATTATATTTTAAATGTATTAATTAGTAAGTAGTACATACTATGTACCTATATATAAGAGGAAAAAAGTAACTAATATGCGATAATCATAATGATTATGATTGTCGCATATATTCAAGATATCTGATTTACATTAGTTATTCTATGAATATTTGGATTTTCATTATTCCCAAACTTCTTTATCACCTTTATTAAAACACACACTTGACCAACTGTCATACTCACACACCAATGATGATTAAATTTGTATTTTCACCACAAAACTGTATTTAACTGACATCAGTTTTCAAATGAGGAAACAAATATTGAAGGTTGCAATATAAATTTTGGCTCAGATTCAGTACAAGAGCTGTATGATACCCGTTTTTAAAGACTGATGCGAAAAAATCGATTAGTGAATCGAAGATTGGTTAGTGAACTGATTATTTTTTTCGATGGGAATTAAGTTGTATGCTGTTTATAAGAACCAAACATCTTCAATGAATTTCATCAGATATCGGTTTACTGAGTTCAAGCGTGGCTGAATATCCATATTTCATGAAGAATGCCCAGGCGTCTAACTGCTAACGTCATGATATTGTGTTAGTAGACCGCCGGGTGAAACTCATTGAGATTGCTGACATTGTAAAACATATCAATTGAATGCGTACAGAATATCCTAGACAATATTTTGGGCATGAAAAAGATATCGGCGAGTTGGGTGCCGTATTTGTTCACAGTGGAACAAAAATGGAATCCCATAACTTCGGTGCATGTTCGGACATGTTAAAGCACAAACTGAAATTCGGCTACGTTTCTTAACTGTTGACCTAATATGCATCCGAAAATATATAAACACGATTGAAAGAATACTCAAAACAGTGGACACCTGGTGAAGCTGCTTGAATGAAGGCAGAAACGGTTCCATTGGACGTAAAGGAACCGAGGCCACCATTTTTTGGGATTTACAAGGCACTATCTTCACCAACTATTTGGAGAAGGGAAGGGCAATAACGGAGCAGTACTACACTGAGCCGATTTGATACAAAAATTAGTATTGGGTCTTTTACCATGACAACACACCAGCTGACTCATCTGCAATCACCACAGTAAAACTGGTGGAAACACACTATGACCACCCTATATTCCAAACATGAAAAAATAGCTTGGCAGAAAATAGTTCATGTTAGACAAATCATATTTTTTGGATGGCTTAAAAAAGTTGAAAAAATAAGTGTAATAAACTGAAAAGAGACTATGTTGAGAAGTAAATTTAAAAAAAAAACTAACCCATAAAAAACTTTTTATTATACTCCCTTTCTCATTTGTGTTGTTTCTAATTTGATATTCTATCAACATATAGCCATCTGATCGGACCCGTGGCTCGAGTCAGACTAGTTGAAACAGGTTTCGCGCTTCTTTTCTTCTCTTTTGTAAGTTAATTTCGAAAAATCCAAAATTATACTATAATAATTAAATTATTTTAAACAAAAATTTGTTAGATCATTTTTATCATCGCCACGAGTCTGCCTGCAAAGTTTCAGCTCGATTGGATCATGGGAAAAGGGTTAAAAATCGATCTAAAGTTTTTTCAGCAGACAAGCAGACGCTAGGAGTTAAAAGAAAGGGAGTAATTAGATACATTCCATTTGATGCAACCTCAGTTTGAACTTATTTTAATTTCATACATATATTAGTTTTCTTTACTTAAGGCGGAGGTCCGGAAATGTGAGCGAAATTCTTACTCACTTTTTCTTAAGCCGCCTCTACACTACTAGCGAAGTCGGCCGAAGCGAAGCGAATAGTGTGGAGGGGTACTTCGTGTTACTTCGCCTTGCCTCGGGCGACTTCCGAAAGTTGTCAGTATTTGGGCCGAGTCAAAGGAATCCGAAGTGACCCGAAGTTCGTGCGGAGTACTATTCTATGGGCAACTGAGTTCCTCGCAGTGTGGACACTTACTTCGGGTTACCTCAGACTTCGGCCGACTTTGCGAGTAGTGTAGTGCTGGCTTTACGCTTCTCTTGTATTTTTTAGCACATTTACTTAAATTAAAATACATATAAATAAAATAAAAAATATACTTTATGTTTGATTGTCTTGAGTATTTTAGCGGGATTCCTTTGCCATTTTCTTCTCCTCTTAATATTTTCCTCCCAAGCACAACACTCCCGGGCAAATTCATCGCTGCAACCAGCTTTGGCTGCAACCACAGCCATTCGTCCTTCCAAAAACTAAAATAAAAATTATGATAATTACGGAATCCAAATTACTGTAAATCATAAGAAAGGTGGTGTATTTTGATTGTATTTTTATGTCTTTTAACTATTTCAAATCGCTATTGAACTCTCTATAAGGACTCAATAGAAGGCAAGCTCAGTAAGTGCATCAAAGCATGAAGTGTATGTGTGAACAGTATGTATAGTGCATAAGTGTGTCTGTCCCAGGAATAGACAGGACAAGGCGGGCATTCCAGATCGAGATATTGGCTTGAAAAGACGCAGTGCTACGAGAGAACCAATCAGCGTAATTTACAGCATATATTGTTGTGAGTTATTGAATAAACTCACAAAGTGAGAAACATGCATAACAGTATGCAAACATATATTTTGGTAAAACGTGGAATTAAATATTTATATGACAGAATGAAGTGATATAATTGTGTTTTCAAATTGCAATATTTAATAATAAAGGTTATTATCATTTTATTCAACTTGTATTAGAGCAAATGAAATTTTCATAATCAATAAGTTACTGTAATGATAGTTTAACTTTTTGTTGTAAAATAAATCAGAAATATTGCAATAAAAATGCAAACTTTGATATTGCATATCTCCGTAACTATTGACATCAGGTAATGGTTATTTGAACATTTTCGACTCATTATCAAGGCAGGAATCAACCTGTAAATTTTTCGTTACTAGCTATGAGACATCCTGTATTTTATATTAATTAATTTAGTAGAAATTCTAGTCAAGTACAGACGATTTGAAAGCACTCTACTCCATGCCACTGCTCAACCCAACCGAGTGACCCTTGTAACCTTGACTGAAAGGTACTTAGCAATCGTAGTATTGAAGTAAAATAAAAAGATCAAAAAGTTTAGTAATTATTATTATTATAAGATATGTGGTGACACAGCAGGGAAGACCACCTAGCGGACTACAAAGACACCTAGCGGCGGACCTCAGAGGCGGGTTTTCCAACAAGCGAGTCACAGCCACAGTCACAGACCAACGTGATTGGGCAGAGCTTAGCGATCTAGCCGCTAGGGAGAGACAGACTAGAGACCCGTGTGCGGAGCACCCGCTGTGTCACTTCTCCACTGACATCGCCTCCGACTGGTCCAGTTTTACAATCAGATATTTAAATTCACGGCAGTTCATAGTAGCCTCACAACCTGCATGTGAAAAAATATTTGCCTGAACTACAATTATCAGTAATCATACTTGTGAATCAAATACAACAGCACTAACCAAATAAGAGCATTACTTCCCTTCACATCTTCTTACTGCCCAGAAGCCACTCTCCTAAGGTAAATTTAGATTCACGTAATTACATAAATGGTAGATGTGCAGTTAGTTTTACCTAGCCACGATTATGATTTACATACATCAAAAATATATATGACATAAAGTAAATATAATGCAAATATGGTCAATATTTTAAAAACTGTACATAAAATATGGAAACGAAGAAGATCTAATTTATTTTTGATCTATATAATCCTAATGATTACATGATATGAAAGACATAAAAAAATACCTGTTGGAACATCTGTAAGGTGAGCATTTCCCTCAAAAAAGGCTGCACTCCTGAACCGCGACTTGTAACAAAAATTTCCTTGTCAAAGTGTGGACGAGGACCATCAAATCTGTAATAAGAAATAATATGAGCTCATGTAAAATAATGTTAATTAACGACACTAAAAAGCAAAAAACAATAATATTGCCTGGAACCACAACTAATTATGGTTATGCACTATACAATTAATTTATCATATTGAATTGTGTAATTATATGGTATATCAATAAAATTGTTCAGTTAATTCTGTATTAAAAATAATTTATAATGATCCTACCGTATTGCATTCTCTATTCCGCCTAGAAGATGTACGAGGGTTTGCAGAAATGCTCGAGCCAAAGCATCTCCTAAATTTTTACAACTTTGCAATGATGAAAGGAGATCTTCCACCTATGAAATAAACATATGATTACTAATTTATATTAGCATATTTATGCAGAAAGCAGTAAACTTTCTGAAAAGCAACTTTGTGAAAAGAGTGAATAATCAAATTTACACAGCTTGAAGGTTTTTGATCTTCAAAAATTAAAGTTAATTGCAGAAATTGATCAGCTAGTTGACTTTGACAGTTGTCTATTAAATGTGTCTTTATGAAATAGTTAATTTAAAATTGACAAAATTTTAAGAAAGTGAAACTTAAGAATTTTTGTTTGAAAGTGCCCTGGCTGTTTTTGGCAGAACATGACTGATCTCAATTTTTTAACAATTGTGGACTTGCTTTCTGCATAACTACATGTATGTTCAAACCTTACCTTACAGAATACCTACAAAATTAGTAGAACCATGTTAATTAAGTAAAAGTTTCCCTCAAGTTTGTACAGTGGAAAATTTCATTTTTCTTTTAAAACAAACTTGAGTGGAAAAAATAGTATTGTGTTGAGTTGATTGCATTTTATTTTGACGTACTTTGTAGTTCAGTTATTATTACTGAAAATATTTTTTTTAGTATCTAACATTCTACAATATATTATTACTATATAGATCATCTCTATGGGAAGGACAAAAAATATGGGTAGAAGCTCATATAGATAAAAAGAGATTGTGATAATTGTGCGATAATCTAATAGTTATCTTCACTCACGACTTCTTGTGGTAGCGCTCCCACATCATCAAAAGGTGAGTTGACAGTACAATCATCCACATTTACCGTGACGACATCACCAATATCATGCAAGGGAAGTCCCTGTAAAGCAGATTAATAATTAATAATTAAAAAGTGTACTTACTCCTTATTGTTTTTATTTTTGGTAAAATATTTAATCTGTCAACCCATTGGTCTTTCTCGTAGCCAAACCGGGTACCAGAATTTTTATTATAGATACATAAATTATAGAAACATAAAAAAAATTAACAAGAAAATATATAACATACAACATATCCAGTAATATGTATAAATAATGACAGAAATAGAACATTCAACTGTAGAATAAAACAAAATTGCCCTATCCACGTGACAATTTGTCATCAGAAATAATTTTAACATGATATAAAAAATGAAATTCTAAATCAGTAAAGATGTTTTTACATTTATTTGTAGGTTATAATTAGTGCAAAAGACTTAAAATCGATTTCTCTGTAAAAATTTGCAAACAATAAACTATGTGTATAAAAGAAGCATTTTCTGATTTCATAAATAATATTTATTAAATAGCAACAATCCTAAGAATGAGCATTGACTGGATGAATTCCAACCCAGTCAAATTTAGGCTAGCGCTGATCTTCCGTCGCCGAACTTATGTCACATCAAATCGGCAACCGAATTAACAGTCACATTTTCTGTGGCAGACTCAGTCTGTAACAAATTCAGCACGTAACACTTAAAACATACGTTGAAGCGAATACTCTGCCAAGTGTGTTTGTTAATAGTATATTATATGGAAACGAATGTAGTGGCGTTCCACCACGGAAGATCGGTGTGGCATGTGGAGCTAGCCTTAAAATCACTGAACACCTTAGCTGCTGGAGATAGGGTATATGTCAGGGGCGTGCAGTGAGAACAAGAAGCATAGCTTTTATTTAAGCATATATTTATGTGGTAGAATACTATGAAATATTAAAATCTGAATTATGTGTTAATTATTGTGATAGAAATATTACGAGATATATCTCTTATTTCAGTTTCTTTTCAAAACATTTGCTAAGGAAAAAGTCATGCTTTTTGTTCTCACTGCACGCCCCTTGTATATGCAATGAGAGCTGTCTATTATATGGCTAAAAACACAATAATTGAGGTTTTAGTGTATGAAGTGCAGCAGATCAAAATTATAAAACTTACCTCATATACTGGGTAAGGTACCCCTATAAGGTATGGCATGGGGGCCAGAAGGCAGTCCTTGAGCGACATTGGTAAGATTGGTATGTAAATCCCCTGCCATTCCAGAGGATAAATCAGTTGATTGGCAGCTTGAATACACGCCGATAGCCTAGACAACTTTCTAGATACCATCATAATCCGCCGCTCATGAAGCAAAGATGCTAACACTGCCACCATAGAATCAGCGTCCATGGCGCAGTAGTACTCGGTTAAATTAATCTGTTAATAAATATTTAATAAATAAATGTTTATGAAAAAATAAAAAATAGAAGTGAAAGGGAATCAAATTATCAATGCGATTATAATAAAATTTAATCCAAACATTAGTTAGCAAAATAATTATTATTTTTAAGTAATATTAAAGGTTAATTGAGTGCAATAAACTTTAAAAATGTTTTGTGTAGCTAAATCATTTCATAGAAATACAACAATTAAAATCTTTATTAGATAAATAAATACATAATTTTTTAACCAAATGCACATGTACTTATTCAACTTATTTGTTTAAATTTGAATTTTTAAATGCATTAATATCCTACAAAGCCAAACTTATGTTCTATAGAAAATATAAAAAAACTCTCCAGCCTCCCAGGATGAGAAACAAAACCCTGGCTCCATGGTCCCTATGCAAGATCAAACTTCTACCAGTAGACCGCTAGACCAAACAAGGTAGTGAATTATGTAGTGAATTATTAATATTATTTCTCTGATTACATGGCGGCCCTAGTAGCCAAGCGAGTACGACACTGGCTTCTCACACCTAAGGTGCTGGATTCGATCCCGATTAGGTCACAATAAATCTATGAGATTTACTCAAACCTGGGTGATTTTTTTGTGATGTTTCCCATGTAATAGCATTATTTATCAAATAGAATTTGTTCAATGTGGCACAAATAATTTCTTTCCACGTCCTTTTAAATGTTGGATTTAAAGAATAAACGACTGGCATAAGAATGACAGACATGTCGCAAAGTGCAAATACGACCTATGTCATAATTTAGCACAGTTACACGACCCCTTGAGCACATAATCAAAGCAGGAATGAGCCAATTTAAACTTGTTAATTTGCTTGCAACATTTTATTGAATCAACATCAATCATGCAATGTAAACTGATGCAATTGGACACAGCGTCTGGAACAGATTGGAACAGCCGTGGAGAATGCCGACAAGAAAGTGTAAAAGATAGTTATTTATTTTATTATATTTTATGATTCTACCATATATTATAATATTTAAATTATTTACTCTATAAAAATTGGCATGCATACTTTTTTTGTAAATTTTTTATCAGTAAAGTGAACAGTAAAACTGTTAAAAAATAATACTTTATCTTAATACTAAGACATTATTAATATATGAAATTTTAAAAATAATTTTTGAAAATTAATAAATCAAACACGATTTTTAGAGTTCAGTATTTTTATTCAAAAGACGACGATAGTTTCGGCAAATTCGCCACCATCAACTGATCAGTTGATGATGGCGTAATCTGCCAAAATGATCGTCCTGTTTTGGATAACAAATATTGAACTCTAAAAATCGTGTCTGATTTATAAATTTTTAGAAATTAGAATGGAGTTCTTTGCAATAAATAACGTCTGTTTACAAAAAAAATTTTTTTTTAAATAATGTGTGTACTTATAAAAATTGAAATATGAAAAGGAGGGATTGTCTTATTTTCGAGTCCTTAAGAATATATGTATTTTTAAAGGTGTCAATTTTAAATCTTGACTCATGAAATAAAAGATTGACAAGTTGGCTTGCAAGAATATTATTAATTGACAGGTAGTTACTTTGCGGTGCGATATAATAATTTTAAAATAAATTTATCTTTGTATTACGCATATTTAGTTATATATATGAGTTTATATGAACTACTATAATTTCGAAAGGGGCAGTCTCTCTCATCATCAGGTGAACATAAAAACTAATCTAAATACATTGTGTTGTCATTACTGTTCTAGGAAGGGGTAGGATATCGAGGGGTCATTATTGGGAAAATAGACAATAATAGAGAAGAGTAAGGAAAGGTGATGTTATCTAAAAGAGTTCTCTTCGAATTAAAATTTTTCTAAATTTCTACAGTTCCCAAATTGTTTATAATTATTACCTTATAAGGCACCGAGTGGAAAAGTTTTATTTTAATTCAGTTAAATTTAACACGACTATAGTTTGGAGAGGAGCAGTCCCTCCCATCAACAGGGGTAAGTTATAAATTACCAAAATTATCTGCTCCTCTCGAAACTATAGTCGTGTTAAATTAAACTCAACGTGTGTGCATTACAAAGTTCAATTTAGTTTGAATTAAGGCGGCCCTCGTAGCCCAGTGGGCATGACTCTGGCTTCTCACACCGAGGGTTCCGGGTTCGATTCCCGGTGAGGTCACAATTAATTAATGTGATTAACTCAAGCCTGGGTGTTTTGTGATGTGCTTCTGTAATTGGGCCTCTTGGCCTGTTGAAGCATAAATAAAATAAAAGAATAAAAAAAAAATTATGTCGCGCCACAAAGTAACTGCCATACCAATTAATAATATTACAGTACGGAAAAGTTACATTTATTTGTTTATTTGTGGGTGAGCAGCTTGTGGGCTGGTATACCCCAGGTTTTCTAGAATTTCATTTAAATACATAATATCAATTGAACAGTACTAGCAAAAATTTAAAAAATTTAAAAAAAAAAACACAGAAAGAAAAGAGGAAAAAAATTGAGATTACTATAAAAAAAAGGAAAAAAAAGTATACATATATAAATATAATCATTGAGCAAAACTTGTCTAGTCTTTTTTTGAAGGTATCCACTGTAGTTGCATCAATAACGTTTCTTGGAAGCTTATTCCAGCTATCAACTACACGGTTTGATAAAAAGTTCTTTCTTGGAATTGTCGAAAATGATTTAAGTTCAAAAAAGTGATTTGTTTTGATTATGAAATTTTGAGAAATTGTTTAAGCATAGACAAAATTTCTTTAATTCTAGTGTTTAGGTTTCTGGCACCTACTCTTCACCATTATTGTCTAGATTTTCCCTCCAATATACCTCCCCCTGCCAAAAATAGTTTGACAACACGACGTACTTAGATTAGTTATTAAGTTCATCTGATGATGAAAAGGATTGCTTCTCTTGAAACTATAGTAACTCAATGTGTATGTGTAATACAAAGTTAAGTTTGAGAGAGACCAATAAATGTTTTGTAATGGTAAGCAATGAATGCTTAGAACAAGTGAATGAGTTTGTGTATTTGGGAAATCTGAGAACAGTATTGAAAGGTAAGTAAGTTTAGTGGAGACAGCAAGGCTAAGAATGATATCAAAAGGAGAGTGACTGCGGGAAACAAAGCAAATGGTACTCTAAATACAATTATGGCCACTAAAAATTGGTCAAAGGAACTAAGACTAGCGGTACACAATGCAGTTCTGGTGCCAACTCTGATGTATGGAAGTGATTAAGAAGTGATTAAAAAAGAAACAAAGCACACTGAATGCACAGCAAGACTGAATGAAGTAGAAATGCGTACGTCTAAGCGTATCGCTTAGACATACATGTGGAAAATCTTTGAACGATAGAGTGGAGAATGAACGAATTAGAAGTAGATAGAATAAAGAAAGAATCGGTGAGATGGTTTAGCCATATGGAATGGATGAAAGAGTAAAGGATGGTAAAGAAAATTTATAAGGCGAGTGTTGAAGGCGACAGAAACAGAGGGGGTATGCGGAAGGCCTGGAATGACCATATAAATCAAATATTGGAGGATGGCTCTGTTAGAGGCTTCAACAACTGACGAGTGTGCATGAGAATATGTATGAAAGTGGACGAAGCAAATGTGGTGTGCCAGGACAGAAGAGTGTGGCGTTCTATCCTCTCTGCCTATCACTCTGGGAAACAGCGTGATGGTTAGTAGTTTTTATTAAATTTTAATCTTACAAAAAACAATTTGTTTATGAAGTTTTTTGTAATTTTATTAGGACGACAGAAATAAAAATATTTAATATCAACTCTACAAATAAATATACTAAATACATACCAAATATACTATATAGATATATCAAATTAATAAAAAATGTCATTATGATAAGACGCATGCTAGAATTTAATGTTAAAAAGATACCACAAAAAATCTTGTAATTTTGTTAACATAATTTGTCCATATGTAGATAACAAGTAATATTACTGATAGCGCATGGAAATAGCAGGGAGTGTCATGTTACTGAAAATATATAGACATAAAAATAAATGCCACCCAATTTATTTAGTACAATTTGTGTTTATTTTGGATTATTGAATGATTTTGGATCGATTTACAATCGAAATTGTAAAATGCTTCATACACTTTAAACGATCTATATAAGTTAAATCTGAAAAATTGTGTTTCTTTGGGTTCAGACACGTCTGGCTAAAATATTATTTAATTGTAATTGTAATTGTAATAGGCTGACATTATGATTATACAATCGCATCAGACAAATATGATACATTTAAGGATTAAAAATAACATAGAGAAAAATAAATTATATATATTTTTCAATGTTTTTTTTTGAATATATTAAAGATGAATCGAAAATAAAAACACTATTTTTTTTCACTATATATTTTATTTTAAATGTTAAAACATTTTTGAGATCACTCTCATTATCAATAACAAATTTTCAACTAAATTAAAACAATTACAGACAGTATTCATAGGGATTGAGTGTATGTAATGGTGGTGGGGGCAGGAGGCGGGATCAGAATGGATAGAAGTGGGGAGGTTATGGGTGGTATTTGAATGTTATTATGTTTTTATTATTTACTTTATTATTATGAATTTCTAAACTCTCCAAAATATCAATTTTTCTTCCTTTATTGCAGTATGTAAAAATGGATATTTTGGAGAGCTTAGAAATTCATAATAATAAAGTAAATAATAAAAACTTAATTAACATTCAAATACCACCTATCATAACCTCTCCATTCCTATCCATTCTAACCCCGCCCCCTACCCGCACCACCATTACATACACCCAATCCCCATAAATACTGTCTATAATTGTTTTTAATTTAGTTGAAAATTTGTTATTGATAATGAGAGTGATCTCGAAAATGCTTCAACATTAAAAATAAAATACATAGTGGAAAAAAAACAAAGTTTTTTAATTCAATTCATATTTAATATATTAAAAATGAATTTTCACAAAAAAACATTGAACATTTTTTGATGAATATTAAAAATGTAATACATGACTAATCGTGAAGGTATGTATACAGGATGGATTGACATAAACTAGACTGATGAATTGTTAATAAAATTATTAAAATCACCCACAAATAAAAGTGAACTTTCAGTTTGGGTACCACAAATACAAAAGAGAGGCAAGTGAATAAATGTTATATAAATATTGTTTAAAAAATTATTATTTCCTGTTAAAAAAATGTATTATAGAAATTTTATTTATCCACAAACTAATTTTGTTATAGCAATATATTTTTCAGACTTATGGCACTACTTATGATCAAATAAAATATCAAAATAAGAAGCCAGCAAAAGTAAGGAATTTCAGAATATTTGTGGCAGTATAAAGAGCTCTTCATTATGCGCACTTGGGTAGTGATATGTATTGCGAAAATCTAAGGACACTATTTAAACATACTCAATAATTTACGGTTGATATTTGATTCCGCTTCAATATCAAAAAAGTCAAGTATGTACAAGCTTGTTCACACGAATGTAAACTTACACTTTTCAGATAAAAAACATCCAATTGAAATTATTGGTTTGTGTCAAAATTCTAATACTTACATTGTCAGGTAGTGTTGGTAATTTGTGAGGTTGGGGTAGTGGCACTGGCTTGTTGTAGAACTTTTGCAAATGCTCAGCCACTGAAGGAAGCACTCCATCCATTTTAGGTTTTGAAGAACGTGCTGGAGAGTTCTCCACTACAACTTTACAACTCCGAATCAAGTCGGCCACATAATCTAATAACCTGCAAAATTAATTGATAATACAATCTCAGCAGTATAGTGGCAAGTATTCTTTTTTTTTAAGCTACAACAGGCCCTGGGGCCCAGTTACTTTAGTGAAACACGTCACAAAAACACTCTAGGCCTGAGTGAATCACACGGATGTATTGTGACCTCATCGGGAATCGAACCCGGAACTCTCGGTATGGAAAGCCAGTGTCATGCCCACTGGAATATGAGGGAGCTTTATTTGGTCAAAATACTACTGTTGTTGTAACCATTTAATACTCTGATTGACTTGCTTAGTACTGATTATTGTGTACAATTTATAGTTATATAATAATACAGAAAAAAAAAAGATCTAACAATAACCTACGCCACCATTATGGACGAGGAGGCAGCTTAATACAAAATGATTAGAAATTTGCAAAATATTGTTTTCATCCTAATTCATATGCAAATTTTATTTGAATTTTCAAAGTTACAACAGGCATCAAGTTCTATTATTGTAGCAAAAGACATTGCAAAACCATCCAAATTTGAGAAAATCACATAGTCTAAACAGGAACCCCCGGAACGAGAAGCCAGTGTCGTGTGTGATTATAGGCGTGCCTCCTAACAACAACCCTTTTGTCCTAGTAATTTTTACCTTATAACACACACTGCATTGCAATCATCATACTTTTATAAATAAAATAAACATTATACACCTCATTTCTAGATTTCACCTTATAACACACACGCATTGCAATCATCACACGTTTATAAATAAAATAAACATTATAGACTTCATTTCTAGAAAAATATTAAGTTTCCTAATCACCGGACACTTAAAATAAATAAAAACTGTATTTATCATTTATTCATTCATATCTTTATTATTAAACTAGCTGTGCCCGCAGCTTGCGCAACCCGCGTGGAATTCAGTTTGAGACTAAAGAATACAATGAAAAATCAATATAATCTAAATTACTCGTCCAAACAATGTTGTGGAAAAGGCAATTTTTGTCTTCATAAAATTTTCCTGATCATAAGAAAATTTGTTTTGATAAGAATTTAATATTATAGACATACCACTATAACTGAGCGTGCGAGGGAGGGCGTCGCTGTCGCGTAACAGAAGTTGTCAGGGTGTAAATTTAATAGACAATACATAATGTACAGAATGTTCGGTGACCGGTGTGGTATTTATACAGAAATTTGGTTGGGCAGCACTAAAGAAACCATGCAGTAATGGCGGCTGTTCTATCTGTCAAACTGTCAGATGGTAATATCGGTCCATTATTTGCTTTTTCAGCTTCACAAAACTTTAATATTTCATTGGCAATTGTTCTTGCACCATCCCGGACTGTTTAGGATGTTTTGGACATAATAATTCATATTGATAATCAAAATGACACGGCTCGCACTCAAAGACGAGAATGAACTGAATGACAGGGCAAAGGGTTACCGCCGGGTGCGGGCAGGGCGGGTTTTAGTTCAAAATTCGCCGCATGCCAAGTTACGTTGGGCAAGCAATACCTACTGAAATTACCCCTTATGACAGATTAAAATTAATTTTAAATATATATTTTATTAATATTTTATCAATTTGTGAATTAACCCTAACATATAGATATATATGTCGTCGCGGACTTTTTTATAGACCTTTTTGAGCACTAACTTCTCTATAGAAAGCATTCATTTATCTCTTACTGTAAAGGCAGCGTTTGTGAGAAACGCATTCGCTCAACTGTTTTTTCGTCAACTTTAATTGTAAAAAAGGTCACCCCCTTTTATTTTAACTGGATAATACATGGCCTATAACCACCCTTAAAGTCCATTCTAAATATTGGTGAAAAAATTTTCTGAAATCGGATGAGTAGTTTTGGAGATTACCTCCTACATCCAAACTTACAAACTCACAAACTTTATCTCTTTATATATTAGTATAGATTTTTTTTTTCAACTGTCACAAAAAAGTGAAATAAATGTTATATTATAGTATGATTCTCAACCAAGTTATAGTAATACGAGGCACGCCTGTATTTTCAAATGAGAGACAAATACTACATATAGTCCATAATTTTTTACAAATTATTTTTTATTGCAGATGCCGAATGCCAAAAGCACCAGAAAATATCACAATCATTGTCTTCAATTTTTCAAACCTTTATATTTGACGATTAAAAGAAAGAAATAAAAGGTTAAATTTGATTTGATACTTAATAACAGTTTGACAGCTAAAAACATATTTTTAGTTATTCACTCATTTTTTGTATAAATTCCTTGCAAATAAAATAAAAAAATAAAAACAATTTGTATAATTAATTACAAATATAAAAAAATTAAAACATAATAATATTACTCATAAAATGCATCATGATATGGGAAGTGTGATACGATAACCAATGCTTTCTGTGTGTATGGTTCATGGCGGCAAAATCCGTACGTCCAGGTTGAATCTAGAGATGTCAATGCAAAGGAGAAATGCTGAACCGCATTTCTAGAAAGAAAAAAGACAACACAAGATATCATTTTGCTGCTTACCATATGTTTACGTTTCATAAATGGAATAAATAGTTTATTATAGAACACCAACAAACTACACACTGTATAGGCTGAAAATAATGCAATTTTCATTGTTTTGTCAAAACTTACACTGCCTTATTATTAAGTAACAATGATTTTTCCCACTGCAAATCTTTAAAAGAATGAATGAGATGAAAATGTAATCTGTTTGTACTGCTATGTAAAAATACTAAAACGACCTCTTTTCAGTGATGAAAGGAAATCTACCCAAAATGTCATGTTATTTCGAGACATTTAAATAAACGTATGACAAATGGCAGTGAATATTTTTTTTAATATGAATTATTAAATGTGTAAGAATATAAATATCAATTATGCTAATGAATAGCGAGAGAACAATATAAAATCACCACACTTTCTTGAAGTTATAAGTTTTGTTCCACTCACATATCTATTTTGCAAGGAAATGTAAAATCCGGTATCCATTTCAGAAAATCATTTCTGAAGTTCTCCGGAAAAATGTTGACAATGGTGGGGTCTTTTCCTCCCTTGAGGCGTGATACTTCGCAAAAGCATTCGAATATATGTTCAACATCGCTTCTGCAAAATGAATAGGGTTAGTATTAGTATCAGCCCCCATACTCCATATTAATTATTTTATCAAATAATCTGTACAACTCGGCATACCGGATCCTCGACGACATTATTGATCAAATCTTCATTTAATAAACTACTTCAAATAATTTCACTTCGAAAATTAAATAAATATATACAAATATAAGACATCGGCGCGCGGAACTCAGTAGCCTCAATAGCTGTCATATGACAGTTCATAGAAAGCTTAAAAACCAATTTCTTCAATTTTATTTTTGCATTCAACAGCTGATGACCATAAACACGGCAAATATATTTTTTAACTGATTGGATAGGTAAAATCACTTGGAATTATCTATAGTACATACTTAAATAGGTACTACCTATAGGGATTATAAATAAATTAAGTTTCAAGCGCCCTTGAGGTGAATACTCTCGAAAACGACGCTGTATAAATGATCCAACTATTATATTTTATTATTAATACAAGTCAAATTATAAAAACTTTACAAAACTACACACCAAACTGACAACACTTTTAAAACCTTATTTTGAAATTTTGTTTATATAGTTAATATAATTTAATTTAGAATCTAGCGGGATGCCCAAGTCATTGACTTCTGCATTTATTCAAATAATCTTTATTTACTTCTTCTTCAAACACAGCAAAATTATAATAAAGATTATTTGATTATTATTATTTATTAAAGACATATATGCAAATAACAAAATTTCTACTGGGTTTGTGAAGATTGTAACAATGTAATTTATGAAACAATTTTTACTAAATGGGAACCTTGGAGAACGTCGTTTCTTGCTTTGAACTTATATGAAAAGCAGCTGTGTATTTTGGCTTTCTTTCAAGGAAATAGCTTGTAAACATAAATGATCATAAAAGATTCCAAGATTTTACTAAAAAAAATATCTAAAGTAGGAATAGAGCCACAAGAGGAACAAAAGTTTAACTTCTTCAATGCTAATCCCAAGTGAAGCAGGTAGAAATACTCGCTTGAGCTCGCTCCTTTCAATTTAAACTAACGGAACTTTATTGCAAATTAAAATATCAAATAAAACTTGAACCCGGCATTACAAATTAAAATTATTATATCAAATAAAACCCGCACCTGGCAGTTTTGACCCCGGGTTTTAGGGTCATTACTAGAGCCTCCAAATATTCATGATTCCATCTAATTGAATATTGAATAGTTAACGATAGTGTATTCGTAAAATTTTTAAGTAAGGAATAATTTACTTTGGATGATCAATACAGATAAATACATTCTATATATTTAAAAAAACATAATAATTGTAGAGAATTTATTTATTTTAATTTTAAAAAATATGTTATTAAAAAACAACAAAAAATATATTGAAAAATAATATTGAATTTAGAAGTACAAATTAAAAAAAAAAACAAAAAATATATTACAATTTTTTAAATAAATATACATATATAAAAACAATAAAAAATTAGATACAGACGAGTCAGTATTCTCTCGATAAGTGACAAAATTTTAGATATGTTTATATTACTTCATATCTCACACCCCACATGCAGGTTTTTTAAAAATTATTTTGTATATAACTTCTTGTTTGTCGCCTCAAGTATTTATGAAAAAGCCGACTCCACTGTAAGTGCTTATTGTAATAAAACTATAAAGATAAGCATGACTTAAAAAAAGGCAAATGCAAAAGACGTCTGACAATTTACATCTCTGATGTCCGACTTCATTATATATTATAGCCCATAGCAGTATAAACTGAAAACCCTTGCAAATGACTTTCAGGGTTCGTAAACCTTTTTCGTTTGGAAAAATATTATAATATAAATATGAACGAATACTTCTTAAAGTATTCGAATAACGAATACTTAAAAACAGACGAATATATTCGAGTTTCGAATATTCGGATTGGAGGCTCTAGTCATTACCCAACCGGGTCCAGAAGCCTTAAGTGTAATGCATTTTTTTTAATGAATATTGGAGGTATATGATCTGGAACTGGTCTTTTACTTCAATATTTCATCAGCAATTTCTTATTCACTAATATTTATGGTTGAAAGGAATTCTTTTTTATATTTATATTTTGGAATTCTGTCATCACACATTAAACAATTTTGAAATGATCGACAAATAAATTAGAGATTTTGTTTTTACTATAGGCGAGGACATTGCTATAGAAAATAATAGTGGGTACCTAAAGTTGAGTCATAATTTTCAGAGAATTTGTGAATTGTCAGAATTCATTTATATTTTGTTTCATTTGGATTTGAACATAGTTTTGTAATAAGATATGAATGTACAATCTTCATTTTTATTATTAAAATTGACATGGGATAAGCAAACCGCACATGGAACAAGTCTGTCCACCAGATATCGCCTCAGTTGCGATTTAGCTTCAATGAATACACTTGCCTTCGAATTAATTTAAAAAATGTCAGTTACGGACAACAAATTGATTCATACAAATTTTATAGAGCTTTATAAATCATTACCATTATGGATGATTTAAATATAAGAAATTATGAACACCCAAAGACTTCCATACCTATTTTCCCATAAAAATATAATTTCATCTCTGTGAGACATCTATAATGTACATTGATTGATTAATGATGTACCTGTGACAAAAGTCCAGTACTGTCCTGAAAAATTTGGAAAAACTCAAAATATTCTGAAAAAAAAATCTATAAGAAATTATACTTGAATAAAGAATTAATGCATGGATCTACATATTTATGGATTGTCAAATCTTTGAGGCTATATTTTATAGTTTTTTTCAGCCATTGCTTCACCCAAACTCTCCTATGCTTCTTTCTTCCAGAAAACTTAAAACAATTTTTCTCTTTTGAGAGACATTGCAGACAACTGTTTTAAACGGACACTTTAATAAGATTGATGTCCGAGTTCAGACATATTGCATGTGTAGCGAAGTCCGGGCAGTTCTGGCCTGGTGTCCATCAGGTATATCTGTGTAGTACGGCCTGCTATTTTCCTTCATGGATTGCATAAAAAAATACAGCATTATAAATTTTTCAAGACTTTTAATGAAATATATTTATTCAAATCATATTAATCTTAATTATCACATATTATTTTAATTGTTTTAAGTCAATTCAACAGGACTAGGGTCCATTACTGGTTAACATGGCAAATCAAATTAATACCTAAATAATAAATAATGGGTGTAACAGAAATGCATATTTAAACATTTATCGGTATATTTACCAAGACTATCAATTAATCTTTATGAATGTTTAGCAAGACACCATATTTTCTGGACAAAAACCCGAACAATTATGACAAAGAACAAAGTGAACCAAAATTTATTTACAATTTTATTAAAAAATTGTGCACACAATTGGCCGTATTCTGAACTAAGCATATTGGTATATCTGTATCTTTACAGTTATTGTACACATAACATTGTAATGCTGCCAATTTTGACAGGTTTGAAATTAATGAATTCAATCAATTAGAAAGCTCATTAATCATAATTGTGAATAACTTAACATTTGTTTCATGTTTTCGAGCTTTCTGATTTATTAAATCATTAATTTCAAATCTGTCAAACATCAAAATTGGCTGCATTATAATAAATAAACACCTCATGCTTATGAGCAACCAAATCATATGAATTGAATGAACTGGATAATACAATTTTTAAGGAACCAAAGATTTTGATAAATTGATTTCAAAACGTCAGCCCAAAAGGTCGTAACAACATGGCATTATACTCCAGAAAACACAAACATGAAGATTTTGATAGGTTTAATAAAAGATCGAAAATTGTTTAGCCTTAAAATGATTGGTGAATTGGCCAGTGCAAACGTAGAATCAGCTGAAAAATATCCAGAATATACGTAGGTTAATTTCTTATTTTTTGCTACAACTTCTTGCTTCTGAAAAACGTGCATTACTCTGTCCAGAAAACATGGTAAGTAAAATCTCTTACTAAATAATAAAAATCAATTCACTCAAGGAAAAAAACACAAAACATCAATTCCACCATTGCGTTGTTACCAATTATACAATATTATTGTGAAATGATCAAACAATCATCATTTACTGTATGTACTCGAGTATAAGTTAACCGGTCGGATGCCGGCCGAATGTAACGCGGAATGTACCCTATCTGCCGCACAATTTCGCACACGATTGCTGTTTTTTAGACACTTTTGTGATGGTTATATTCATGTAAAAATCAACAATAATCACTAAGAAGTTGCAGTTTCTGGTTTCTCAATATACAGACTTCAATAATTACTAATATTTCAATACTTACTTATTCATTAATTATGAAAATAAGTAACGAAATTTACTGTCAGAAATGTACGCACACGTTTATCGAATAAAACCATGGAAGCAATAACACTAAAGATATTTTATTTCAATATTTTCGTTCTAAATATATCAAAGAATATAAAAATACTTAATTAAATTCAACACTTTTTTATTAAAAAAAAAAACACTTTTTTTAACAGATAAATAACACAATTAATTCGCGGTTCGAAGACGACATTCAGAATGATTTTTTGTCTGGTGAAAATGAGGTTACTTGACAAATAGAACTCGTTCATTCATTCAAAAACTGAGATACAACCAAAAATAAGCTTGAAAAACCCATAAACGCAGGTAAAATAGGCCGAATTTGCATATGAAGCTAGGGAGCGCAGATTTGCACTCCGGCACTGACCGGTTAAAGTACTAGTATGTAGAGCCAAACTTAAAAACATAAGTGAAAGAGAAAACCTTTCTCATAACAATGTTTTTAGTGTACATGTTACGATTCTATTATATTAGGAAATGGTACATTTATGAAGTTTCTGATTATGACAGCATCCTTGGTTAGTAAAGTGATCTTGTTGACATTGCAACTTCAAACCAGCTATAAAGAACAATTTTTAGTTCAATCATCATAGCATTAAAGTATTATCAGAAAATAACAGCAAATCATAACACTTAGCTGATTTTGCAACTAATCTACAAGACAAAGTTAATATTTATTGTTGCAAAATGGCAATAAATATCTCAGCTTATACTTGAGTATATACAGTAAGACTCAGTTAGGATTGATAAAACGTGGTACTATTTGTTACAGTTAAACAACAGAATGGACTTGATAGTAGACTCAAAACTATGATAAAAATTATAGTTACTTGTAGAATCACACATACACTGTATGCCATATGATAGCCAAATTACCTTTAGGAAGCATTGCAAAAATCTACTTGTAATATAGTAATAAATACAAAATATTATGTAAAAAAAATAGGGAGTAAAAAAATATATAAAAATGGAAGGTTGGGCTAATAAGTGTAATAATAACATAAACGCATTGAACATATGACAAAGGTATTTTGAAGTTATTAAAAATAATTATTAGTATCCAAAAAATTTATTAAATTTGGTTATGAAGAATTAAAACATTGATAAATGTATTACTAGGATTTTTATCAAATTCATAAGTAAAGTGAATGGTGGCGTAATGAAAATTATGTATCTATTTTAAAGAAAAATAATAAAATAAAAAGTGAAAATATGGATGAATTTGATCAGCACTTGTTAACTTTTTTACTAATGGTTTTAATTAAATACATAAAGAGTGTGTATTTTAAATATATGCCAAAATATCATTTAGATATAAATATAAAATAAGACTACATAAAAGCACTTTCACTTTTCATCACATTTACTTAAAAATAACATTGTACAATACAATCTTAATAAATGTACAATTAAACTTTAATCTTAATTAAATTATTACTTTACATTGCTGTACAGAGTACGGATACCTTTATCCTAAGTTTATATATACCTAATTAAAAAAAAAAGTATATATGTGTTTATATGTATATATACACATGTTTTTAATTTTCGATACTCTGGGTACTATAAATCTTATTTTAATAGGCTTTCGATGTTTAAAAATATTACAATTTAAAGATTATTTAACGAGTCAATAAAATCAATACAGAGAATCATTGGAGAAACTAAGAAAAAATGAAATATTTCATCGTAAAGGGCAATGAACTTTCCTTACAAATTTTAATTGAGTATTTTAAGTGACCAGCAAGAAATTATTTAACAGATCTAATTTCCCTAACAGACAATGCTGTGCGAAAGGATAGAATTTAACTGGCAAGTGAATATAAATAAAAATGACTTGAAAACGTTTAACTTCATAACAACAAGATGCAACTGCTGGGCAGGCAGACATCATATTTTGATGTTACAGTATCACATTAACCACAAAAACCCTACGAGGCGCACAACTTAAGCCATAAACCATTACAAGTGGGTTCAAACATTCTGAATGTCCTTTAATTCTTACCTTTTATGTCTAATAGAACAAAAAAAAATTAAACAACAAATTTTGAATCTGGTCATTTGATGATCTATCTAAGTATTAAAAGATCTAGATCTGCTTCCGGAATATATTATTTATTTGAAGGTCGTAATTACTGACTCTTTGTGCATTCCACACCCCTTCAAGTTTGCGTAGATTTTTACATATAGTTGATTTTCAGTGCTATTTTGCAAAATCATTATTCACAATGTTTTCATCACACAAATGCATATTTTGTTGTTACATTATTATGTAATGTAAACATAAAAAATAACAATAATTTATATTTCTCCTTCTTGTGGTTTTCAAACATAGAATATCCAATATGCTCTTATACAAGAGTAAACTATATATTAATATGCGATAATATTTATATTACCTTGGAAGATTTTTACATTTTTTTGTAAAACTGGATACCCATTTTACATACAATCAGAAGATAATAAATTAATACTTTAGGACCTATTTACAACTTTTCGAACAACAAATGAAGTAGGGACGTTCAATAAAAGTGAATAATCAAGGAACTTCGTTTTTTAAACTATATTAATTATTTCTCAAATCATAAAAATATGCATATTTGTACGGTGTAACTTTTTATTATTTCTAAAAATGTGACTATGCTTAAGTTAAGATGGATGCATAACTTTGAAGAAAATGATTTTAAACATATATACAGGGTGTACCAGAGCTAGTAGCAGAAACTTGGCCGGTAGATTCCTGACTATGTTATGAGTCTAAAATGTTTAAGCAACCATAGCCTAATATCAATAGTTATGGAGATATGTGATATCAAAGTTTGCACGGTCACGGTTGCTTGAACATTTTGGACTCATAGCATAGTCAGGAATCTACCGGCCAAGTTTCCGCTGCTAGCTCTGGCTGTATATCGTATATATGTATATACACCCTGTATATATATAATAATATATATATATATATATAATACGATATACAGTTAAACAACAGAATGGACTTGATAGTAGACTCAAAACCATGATAAAAATTATAGTTAGGGTAAGGTGGGGCACAGTGTTACACGGGGTACACTACAATGCACATATCTCTGTCTGTCTTTCACTTTTATGATGTTGGTATATACATTTGTTAAGCTGACAAGCAGCCGTCTTTCAACAAGTGTTAATGCCGCAGTTTGTACAGTGCTTAAAAAATAACAAACAAAAAAGATTTTTGTGTGATCTAACGGTGAAAAAACCATTTCAAAGTTTTTAATTTCTTTCCGGAGTTATTATATTTAGGTAAAAGTGATGGTGGTTTTCCGCTATTTACTGTATATTTAGTTACAAATTACCGTTAAGATTTTTTTTGTAAACATAACCTAAAAGTTAAACTAAAAGTTAAAAAAAAAACAATTCACTCGACTTTTTTATTCGGTTTGCCTCTCCGGGGCACTGTGACACTGTAACAGTCAGCCCCAATTAAGATCTTTTTGTTCTATTTCTAGGTATCAAAATAAAATGGTGCGAAATCGTAAGAGGAAGACGGATTACGGTCTTCATAGAGAAAAAGATATGGCAGAAGCGATTTTGTTGGTAGAAAGTGGAGTAAGTCAAAATCAAGTTACCAGATCAAGTCACTCCTCACAAATTCAACAAGCTGATACCGATCTACGACTAAATCCATCTTCGATAGTTCAGGTGCCAGCTTCACCCGATCAACAAGTGGCGAATAGATGTTCTGAATCCGTGAGCACAAGTTTGCCAACTCAACCTGCAAAAGCACCATCTGTAACAGCTAAAGAAAACTCTTCATTTGCAACTTTTCCATCTACTCAAGATGTAACACTACTTTCTCCTATACAATGTCGAGCTTATCCAAAAGCACAACCGAGACTACAATCAAACTGCAGAGAAAAGAGCTGCATTTCAACTGATACACTTATCAAGAATGAAATTGAAAGAGATTCCTTGGAAAGAGACCGCAAAAAGTTGGGAAAAGGAAATAAAAAGTGCCACAAAAAAAAGAAATTCCTTACAAGAGAATGAAGACAACGGAAACTACTAAAAGAGTCCTGTTTGCTGATGATGACTCAGAAAACATCCCGATATCCTCCTCTGACAGTTTAACATCTGAGGATGAACTGCCATTAAATTACTTTGTGAAACCGAAAAAGAATGATTTTGTATTCGTTCAGTTTGTTGGAAAACAACTAGTCAAGCATTATGTTGGAAAATTACTGACATGCTATGTTGGAACATTGTGCTCCTTACCCTGTAACAGAGTACCCCAGATACGGCGCTAAGGCCCGGTTGTTTCAAGTTCGATCAAAGTAAGCGGTCGATAAAAGCATAGATTTTTACGAAAACGGATCGTCTGATTGGTGGAGAACGTAAAATTTCAGTTTAAACTCTACGCTTACTTTGATCGAATTTGAAACAACCGGGCCTTAGTGTTACAATCGACTGATTTAATTAAAGTGCAATTTAAATATAGTAGTTGCTAATAATGTTCAGTTTTGAATAATTTTAATTAAAGAGAGATTGTTATAGTATATGTCCATGCCGAAAACAAGCTGATTAAAACAATTTGTCACTAAATTCTAGATTGTTTTTTTTGTAACACTTTTTGTATCCCACCTTACCCTACTTGTAGAATCACATGTACACTGTATGCCATATGATAGCCAAATTACCTTTAGGAAGCATTGCAAAAAATCTACTTGTAATATTGTAATAATGACAAAATATGTATTACGTAAAAATAGGACAAATGGGAGTAAACTTCAGACTCCGAACAAGACATGTTAACCTCAATTTGACTACAATACGACTGTTTCATTCGCTAGTCGATCAGCACCAACGAGCCGCAAGTAAAACCGACGTTCTCTAAAATCCGCGGTATAGGCTCGTACGTTGATCACCCACTTTAGTGGAATTGGAATTTTACTGGCCACCAACTGGTTAAGAATAAAAAGTAAAGCAAAAATTAGTATTACCTATTTGCAAGCCGGTATGGTTGATATTGTGAATTAAGTTTTATCATATCACCTTTTCAAATAATACAGTTTTTGTCAAACAGCTAATTTTATAGCTTTGCATGAATTATCTATTGTAAGCTGCCCATTTTGTGAATTTTGGGATTTATTAGAGCTAATTGTTTTGTTATCTTTCAAATAATACAGGGTTTTTTCAGTGAGGCTGCGGTTTTTTGTGACACCGCAAAAACCACTTAATTTTTATTGCGCCCATTTTTCATTTTCATTGAACAAAACTTCGTCTTCCAAAAAAGTATTATGAAGATTTACTTGTATGGATAAATTGAGTTCAGCTTAAAATGTTTGCACTACTTAGGCGATAAACTAAAATAAGCGGGAAACATAGTAAGTCTAAAATACAAGATTTGTATGGAACTTTTTCGGGGCCGCAGAATTTAAACTTATGTAGCGGGAAAACTTATTAAAAGTGAATTTATTAAGCGAGTTTCACTGTATCATCAAAATTCATATGTTTAAAAGTGTTTTAAGTTCTTTTTTTTAAGTTTAAGTGTTGTGAAATTTCTTAGTAATTTGTCAAATCGCTGTTTCCAGCCATCGAATAATATGTAAGTTTACTTTAAGTGAACAAAAATACAAGTAGACAATGTAAGATGAGGACATTGAACATGTGCTTCGCCGTGACCAAATTGGCTCTGGTCAGTCTTAACCCCCTACTATCTGCCCCTTACTACTTGCATATGCAAGATAACATCCTTATTAGGAAAGATAACTCTATTATTGGTGAAATAATAAATTACAGAAAAAATTACTGATTTCATAGAAAAAATAACTTTGTGTTCCTAAACCCCGGTGTAACTGGAAATGATTCAAAATCCTTATACACCTGAATACCTTTTGATTGTTGATAGATAATTGATTTTGATTGATAGTTGATTTTGATTGATAGTTGATTTTGATTGATAGTTGATTTTGATTGATAATTGAAACCCAGGTTTGTAGTTAATTGTTTATAACGGAAGATGTATAGGGTGTCTCGTAGCTAATACCAAAAACTTTGAGGCTTTCTTCTTTATAAGTTTCACTAATCAAACCCCGTATTCCCAAATTGGGAATACACTACAATATGGAAGATTGAATGTAAGATTTGTTCCGGGCTTTGGATCTCGTTTGGGGAATGTTTGCAATGTTCAGAACTTGGTAGAATGTTAGTGCGCTTCATATTATGTCGTTCAATGAACATAATTTTAATTGTCTATGTTTGAAATTACCTGGCGTGCAGTATCAAACTATATATATTTTATAAATAAATTTTAGGATTTAAAGTCGATTTACATAACATTTATGCAATTTAATCGCACTTTTGAGTTTTCAAGAACTGTATCTGCCAGAAAAAGGTTTTGATTAATGACACAGTATGATATACAATGATCATGAATTATTTTGATTTACAAGTAACCAGGGTTTTCGGTCTTCAAATGAAATCAGAAAGAAATTGATAAATTAAC
This sequence comes from Agrypnia vestita, assembly GCA_016648135.1. Classification (NCBI taxonomy): domain Eukaryota; kingdom Metazoa; phylum Arthropoda; class Insecta; order Trichoptera; family Phryganeidae; genus Agrypnia; species Agrypnia vestita. The sequence continues at coordinate 71,073 of JADDOH010003543.1, forward strand.
AGTTTTACAAAATGTGCTTTTAATCAATTCATTTTGTAAATAATGAGGTTCTAATGTGTCTATTAAAAAATATCTTATTTCTATTTCTATTGCATCCTAAAAGAAAATATGAATTAACTGTATGTTTAAACTTTGGAATATATGAAAAATGAAACAAAATACATTAATTAACGGAATTTCTAAAGGCTACTTTCTAACTTAATTAAATTGCAACAAATCATTGAAAGTAATTGCACTAAATGCACAATAAATGTTATCTTTGAGCTGCCATTTTATTCCACCTCAACACATATAATGGATCATTTGCCCATCCCCGTCGTGTTGCCACCCTTTTGAATAAATTTCGCCATGGTTGACTCATATAATTGTTCCAGTTCTTCCACAGAATGTAGGAAAAACATTTCACAGTTCGATACTTGCAACGGGTTGAGCGCCAGAAATTCAGCTCCATGTTGTAGACAATATGGTGTTTTGTCATCGTTGTTGAAAACCTGTAAACATTAGCAAATTAATTATGGAAATAATTATATTATTGTAATAATTTATTTTTGATAAAATTAATGTTTTTATTTTAATGATTACCATTGAGAGGGATAGATTTTTTCTACATTGATGACATTCTTCAGCGTCATCTTGATGTTTGAGCACCTTCTTCCGAGATGAAAATGAACATATCTTCTCAGAACCCTGCAATTTTACAATAACATTCTATTAGTGATTTACCCGGATACCCGGTTGTAATTTGAACCACTTAAACAACGATTGCATAATTATTTTGTGATATTACAATATGCATTGATTTAAAAACGAGTTCAGAATTATTGTTTCTTAAATTCTTTACGGAAAATAATAATTCGACTCAAATAATATACGAGCATTGTCAAAAGTTAAAATAAATTTTGACACAGAGAGTAGTTCCGCAGGGGACGCCTGGGTATTCCGCTGGCGCTCTAAATCGAAGAATATATGACCATCTCTTTCTATCAAAACCTTACTGATTTAGCAACGTACACGTAAATATGTAACGAAATTGTAATTTTTATTTGATTTATGCTCAGATGGCATCTCGCACACCATTTGAAAGCGTATGATCTATCGATGCAATTTGACAGATTCGATAGTTTGCGAAAAGGCTCGGCTTCAGCTTTATAAACTCGTCCAGCCTCTGCCGCGGCCATTGGCATTCTGGTTTATGACAATGTCATTTTTCATAATTTAGAATTATTTAAAAATAATAATTAACATGTTTTTAATAAAAAAAATTAGCTTTTTAATAGTGAATGAAGACTCAAAGTGCGGATATAAATACAATATATTGTTTAAAATCACTAAAAAACGAAAAATTTTCTTGCATTTTTAAAACCCTATAACTTTATTAATATTGAATATTTCTTAATTATGTACTTAAGTACGGATTCTAGATAATTAGGTAAACTTTATACTTATAAAAAAACTTATTATGCGTACATATAAATATTCATTAAAACTTTGTTTACAAACAAGGCTAAACCGATTTTTATGGCCGCGGCCTGTCGATTAATGCTTATATTTTCTTAATTATTGTAAATAAAATTCAGTTTATTACTTTTATATAAAAACAAAGGTTCTATCTAAGTTATCACCCTAAAAATCTATCTATCTAAGAGTCTATCATATACATTCTGATATAAATTAATAATAAAAACCCACATATTCGTAAAAAAAATGCCGAAATATGCATTTGCGTGAATGTGCCGCCTTAACAGTACTGGAGAGGAAAGATTAAAAAAAAACATACCTGAAAATATTTCTTTAGTGAAAAGCCAAATAAAATTACATGAAAAAAAAATTATTCTGGTCACCTGCAATCCAAATTTAAAAAGGTCTTTGCGCTCCTTATTTTCTTTCTGAATTATCTCCTCCAAAATTGGTAGTACTGCCTTCAGAACAGGTCGCGATGATCGAGCATCCTTGCACAATGCGATGATTAAGCGCTCAAAAGAGAACATTGATGGCTCGCAACTGTTGCGAATGTCCTAAAAGTAATCAATGCATTTATGTGATAAATTACAGACAAGTAAATTTATAGTTTTAAAACGGATCACTGAGAATAAAGAACAATTAGTTGCTTGGTTGATACCAGTATAGACTTTACTACTTATGAAGTATTTAAGAAGTAAATTGGTATATTTTTCATTTTTTTTATTTATTTTTACATGGCTACGTACATTGAAATTCCGATTAGCTGACTCGAGCCAGGTGGTCGGAGCAAAGTATACACTCTCTGACACGCTGTAACCCGTGCAAAGACTGGATGTGAAAGCCTTGGGGAAGACCACCACAAATTCGCCAGGTTGTTGAACTGTTCGGCACACAGAAACATGACCTTTGAGTAAGTCCTTCGGAGGTACCATGGCAGTGTCCGAAAGGAGCCAAATTGTCTTTCTTTGACAAAGTCCGGGTACAATAGACTCCAAGGCTACTTGAAATCTAAGACCATGCATGGCCGGTACTCCATACCTGTAAAAACACAAGACTTTTGATTAATTACTTCTTCTCCAACTGATTTCTTGCTAGTTGCATTTAACCTGATCAGTGCCATTGACGCATAAAGGTGTGAAACTTTGCATGTCCCGTTAGGCCAGATACGCATAAACTCGCGGGAATTTTTCAATGTAAATGTGCACAATGACAAACGGTTTTTAACATGTCACTAATTTTAGATCGTACTAGCGTCTATGGACAATGATCCTAAGCAGTTACCATATTTTTAAAACCACCAAATCTCGTAAAATTAGCGATTTATTAAAGTGTTCATCTGACAGTTCTCAGAGATCACTAGGGTTAGCGCTTGCAAAGTTTTTTTGCGGAGAAATGGGGAATCCGGCAATACTTCAGTTTTAAACTGTGCGTGACTTGATTTTGTTCCCAATTATTAACAATATTCCTCAGTTTTTTTCCGCCGTTTTCGTGCTTCTAATGCATTGTGAGTGAATATAACTACAGTGAAACTCGCTTAATAAATTCACTTTTAAAAGTTTTCCCGCTAAATAAGTTTAAATTCTGCAATCCAAAAAAGTCCCATACAAATCCCATATTTTTTTAGGCTTGATATGGTTCCTGCTTATTTTCGTTTCTCGCTTAAGTAGTGAAAATATTTATAGCCGAACTCAATTTATTCATACAAATAAATCTTCATAATACGTTTTTCGGAAGACAAAATTTTGTTCAACATTCCTAAAAATGAGCGCAATAAAAATTAAGTGGTTTTGACGAAGACGAAGATTTTTTATTTGGTTTACGCAGCCACTTACGCAGTCACACACGAGGTTACTTGATGAATACTCAATCATTCATTCAAAAACTTGAGATATAACCAATAATAAGCTTTAAAAACCCATAAACAGAGGTAAAATAGGTCAAATTCGCATACATGTCTAGAGAGCGCATATCTCAGCTCAGGCATACAGAGGGTACAAAAATAGTAGCGTAGATCTACGCTCCGGCATACAACCGGTTACTATTCTATGTAGAATATTCATTCTGAATGTCCGTTTTAAAGTCACAACAAGATCTCTAAAAAATGTTGTGTATTGAAAAAAAAGAAATTATGACGAATATTGTAAATAATCGGGAACAAAATTAAACTAGAGAGCGCATATCTCAGCTCCAGCATATAGAGGGTACAAAAATAGTAGCGTAGATCTACGCTCCGGCATACAACCAGTTACTATTCTATGTAGAATATTCATTCTGTATGGTCCGTTTTAAAGTCACAACAAGAACTCTAAAAAATGTTGTGTATTGGAAAAAAAAAACTTTGTAAGCGCTAACCCTAGTAAGTTCGGAGATCTGTCAGATACACTTTAATAAATTACTAATTTTACAAGATTTAAAGGTTTTAAAAATATGGTAACCGCTTAGGATCGTTGTCCATAGACACCGGTACAATCTAAAACTGGTGATGTGTTAAAAATCATTTGTGATTACGCACATTTATATCGAAAAATTCTCACTCGTTTGTGTGTATCTGGTCTGACAGGACATGCAATGTTTTGCGCGTTTGCATGTCAATGGCACTGATCGCGTTGACAAAGTACCCGATATTGACATATTTAGGCCCGGTTGTTTCAAATTCGATCAAAGTAAGCGTAGAGTTTAAACTGAAATTTTACGTTCTCCACCAATCAGACGATCCGTTTTCGTAAAAATCTATGCTTTTATCGACCGCTTACTTTGATCGAACTTGAAACAACCGGGCCTTATTCATCTTACGTATGAAAAAAAAATCAAAATCTTTTTTTCAGTCTTGTCAAATCTATACCTATAAAATGTGTCTGTCTGTCTGTCTGCTCTACACAAATCTACACTGTTTGTCCGATTCGATTCAAATTTTGCATACTTATGCTTTACTCTACTTTACTACTCAAAATTTGGAAACTTATTCTTTAGGACTCAGCGGGTAACATAGGCGACATGTCCCTCCTATTCTTTTACCTCTTCTCCTCCCCCTGATATATATTGATGAAAATCTGTACCATTTGACGGATCGTACTCAAAATTTGGAAACTTATTCTTTAGGATCCGACGGGTAACATAGGCAACATTTCTCCCCTCTTTTTTAACTCCTTTTCCTCCCTCTGATGTATTTTCGATGCAAATCTATACCATTTAACCGATCGGACTTAAAATTTGCAAACTTATTCTTTCGAACCTAGCGGGTACATAGGTGACATTTCCTCCCTCCCTTTCACCCCTTCCCCCTCTGATATATTTTCGATGCAAATCTATACCGTTCGAATCGAACCTTTGTTTCCCCCCACAAATTTATTTTCAACTTAATCCTTAATCCGTGCAACGCCGGTACGAACATCTAGTTTATTTATGTATTCTTATTTAAATTAAATATAAAATTTTTTTGGACTGTGCCTGTCTCACTAGAAATATCTGTGTTGAGACAGGCATAGTTTACAGTAGTGTAGGTACAAAACATAGTATATAGATATATAGTAGAATAATTATCTATATTTGATAAGTATTGTATATTAACATAACATAATAAAGTGATTCAAGTAGAAAAAATATCATATATATGAGTTTCAAATAAATTTTGAATTACCAGAGTTTTCGAATTGTTGGTGTCAATTTACAACGAAATTAACGTTTTGGGACTTACGGGTTTTAAAAATTTTGAATTATGGTGAATTAATGGGGTTTTATTGCATGTCAATATCGGGTAATAGAAATGTCGCAATCTTCATATTAGCATAATAGAAGGGATGAAATCTTTGTAATAGCATAATAAATATTGAGTTTTCAAAATGATTTCTTAAAATATGTAAAAAAAAAAAAATTACCAAAATGAATGACTTTTTTCATGAGTTTATCGATTTTTGGTGAATTTCGCAATCACATCGCGATTTTTTTTGCACCTTGAATTAATGAGTGTGGGGCCAGGCCGCATCCGTACGGCGGAGCGCGACTGTCCCCAGGGGCCAGGACGCACCCGTGCGTCCGGAACGTAATTATTTCTCCGGCGGGTATCGAATTTGAAAAACGTGATTTTTTTTCGGCCGGGTATCGAATTTGAAAAACGTGATTTTTTTCCCAGTAGAGAAATCTCGTGGTAACCTGTCGTACCATTTTCAACTCAAAAACATCGCCGATTATAGCTTAAATGAACAATTAAAATATAAGTTTTTCTGCCGTCAAAAACGTATAAGAAAGTTGTAGATGGCGCCCGGAACGCGTAATGTAATGTAATGCGCCCGGAACGCGTAAAGTGTAATCGAAATTCAAATATTCCGTTATTCAAGGTCACGCAGAGTGCGAGGGAAATACGATATATTTTTTTCGATTTTCGATTCGAATACAGTAAAAATTCCACCCTTGTAGAAAACGATCAATAAAATAATAAATTTTGACTAAATTTGTCTTACATCAATGTGACACGAGTCGTTGAATATCTTAGAACACTATTTTGGGTAAGGTATTTGAACCCCTGTTAACATTCTACCCTTCTATATTAATATTCTATACTAGTCTGACAGTAGTTGTCAATGGTGTCAATATAAAATTCCATTGCAAGAAAAACAACACATGTAATTTTTTTTAATTAGATTATTTCTGTTAATGGATGATTTCATATTAGTAAAAAACACATGAAAAAATAATTCATTTAGGTCAAGTTGTGTTAAAAAGGTCAAGGTTAGGTTTTTAAAAAATGTGAGATTTAGAATGTCAATTTTTGTTGGTTTATGATTCAATTGAATACTAACAAAAATACACGCAATTATGTTGCGTTTATTTGAAATATGTGTGTGTCTGAAAGTGTATCATATTTATGTGTTATGAGTGCGATGTTCCGTTGTGTACCGTGCCGTGCAACAAAATATACCACACAGAAGAAGATTATTAGGTAGGCATCAAATAATAATAGTAGTGTTGTCTCTAATTAACAAATAAAAATTAATTATTATTTTTCGTAAAATGCGCTGGCAACATTATCGTAATTCAAAAAGTTTTTTTTTTTACTTAAAGGATAAAAAAATCATTGTATTTCGACACTTACAATAAAATAATATGAATGTGTGTGTGTGTGTTTTTTTTTTCCGACATTTCGTAAAAAGAAAAATCACAAAAAATTCAGAAAATCTCTGGCCTTGACCTATATGTTAATAGGAATTTTGAAGGCTATCAACAAGTTAATGAGATTCTACTGTACCTTAATTTCTAAATAACAGAAAACTGAGTTAAATGTGTTAAAAAAGTTCCTCACCAAACCTTGGGCGCTCCTTGGTGCAGGTACTCAATCCAAGGAAGTCCATGTGGGTCCTGATACCAGCAGCATGAAGAAAATAGCATGCCCACGTGTATTGTGGGTACTGTCACCCCTATCATGGGGCCGAGAGCACGCAAGACTGATCCAGAATTGTTTGTTAGAACCTACAAAAGTTAATGCACTCGCAATATATAAATATTTTAAGCAAATCTATTATTAGTTTTTACAATTGACACTTAGGGGGGATTTATATAGAGAAATTTCATTAATATGTATAACAAAATAAATAAGTTCTTAAGAAGAAAATTCATATGTCAACATATAACAAATTGTATTTGTCAAGTTGAAAATATTATTTCACAGGCAGTTTTAATCAAGCGAACAGCCAAAAGGGATAGTTTTACAACATTCTAAAATGACTGATTTTGTTGATAATGGTCTATTTTTTATTTGGAAAAATTAAACATAAAAAATTGTGGTTGATTTTTATTATATTGATTTCCTCTGTTCATTTTTTGCCCTGAAGTGTTCTACAATAAAAAATAAATATATTTGCCATGCTTTAGCTTAATTACCCTAAGTTCATGTCTTTGAGCCGGACTCGTGTATAAGCCGGAGCCCAAAAATCATACGAATTTTTAAAATAAAAATCTTATCATAGATAAGCTGGACTCGTGGATAAGCCAAACGTACTATGATTAATAAGAGGGAGATCAGTGGTCTCACTCGCAGGTCTCACTCACTCGCACACATTTCATTTCTTTAAGGGGGGAGAGCAGGTATTGGCGTCTGTCACTCCCCGCATGGCATGGTTGGAACGAGTTATTTCTGCTCTGGGGGTAGCCGAGTTAACACGCGCTTGGAGCGGTTGAATTAACTTATATTATTAGTTACGCGGCTTTAGCTTTTGTTAAATTATTAACGCCACACAACCCGAACCTTACAGTTTTCCTAGTCTTTAAATTTAAAGTCATTTAAATTGTGATACCTTGTTAAAATGGATTTAAATTGTGATAATGTAAAGAATCTTATCCTAATCATCGAAAACTGGTGAGCTATGCCGAAAAGTATGGCAATGTGGCGGCGGCTAAAGAGCTCGGAACAGACGAGTCAAACATTCGGTGATGGAAAAAACAAAAGCCTGTTATAAAAGCAATGTGTCCGAAGAAGCGCTGCAGATGGTCCCAAAAAGAGTTTTGGCCGGAATTGAAGTCACAACTGAAGACATGGATTATCTCCAGAAGCAATGAAAATAGAAGAGTGTCGACCACTGAAATTCTTTTAAAAGCGAAAGAATTGGCAAAATATTTAAATATCAATGATTTCAAAGGTAGCAAATGTCGGTGTTTTCTGATCATGAAAAGACACAACTTATCTGTAAGAATCATTACTATTGGGATTGGGAAGAGAAAATGGCTGTCTTACGGTTTTTGTCAAAAATGCGATCAATGGAGTCAATTTCGAACACATCGGGTATATGGATGAGGTTTCCATCAGTTTTGGTATGCTCAGTGGTTTCACAGTTGAGACGAAGGGATCAACTGATGTCAGAATCACTACCACTGGCAATGAAAAGTGCAATTTTACTGTTATCTTGTGTGCCACAGCCGATGGTGGAAAATGCAAACCTTTAGTGATTTTCAAATGAAAAACTATTTCTAAAGATGTCTTCCCTAAAGGAGTTGTTGTTACAGCAAACGAAAAGGGATGGGTTGACGCGGATATGGTGAGCTATTGGTTAGAAAACATTTGGCGTAAACGCAAGAATTAATTTTTTTGCCAGAAATCACTTTCTACGATTCGGCTCGTAAAAAAGTATTCACAATTGGCTGTTATTCCTGGAGGACTGACATCTAATTTACAGCCACTGGATCTAAGCGTCAATAATTCTTTTAAAACCAAAATGCGTGAGAAATGGTAGGACTGGATGGTCAATGGTTACCATTCATTGACTAAGTATGGATCAATCAAAAGGGCCACTTATGCTGAAATATGTCAATGGATCGACGAATGTTGGAGTGAAGTAACCGCAGATTGCATTAAAAATGGATTTAAAGCCGCAAATACATATCTGCGAATATCCAACCGAAGCGTTAACAACTATGATATCTCGTGCCACCGGTAGTGAAGAAGAATCTGAAGATCAAATCGAATCTGAAATTCTGGAATCTTTTAACGTGATGTTTGATCTCTTTAACACTGAATCTGATGAAGAATTTGATGGCTTTATTTAATAAAAATAAATTTTTAAAAATGTATAAATTTTTTAAATAAATTGATATTGTGTATAAGCTTATGTATAAGCCGGACTTATGTAAAAGCCGTTATTCTATTTTTTCATTTTCACAACTTTTCTCCTTCGATAAGCCGCGGCTTATAGACAAGAACTTGGGATACTAAATTAAGATATTATTAATATATAAATTAAGATAGCTATTATATCGGCTCTGAAAGCTCACATTGCTAGGTAAGCTCCCATTATTTTGCGATAGTGTGCACAAGCATTATCCTGGCTGTGGTTGTGGCCAGTAAAGTTATATTGAATTGAATATTCATAGAAAATATCAGTATTTTCTATGAATACTAAATAGGGTTATTAAATGATTTGTTAGTTTTGATATTCACACGATTCCGAATTTGTGGCACATTTAAGGATAGTGGTGTGGACTTTAAAGTCGGGTTCTGAATACATGTCTTACCTTTAAATTCCACGGATGTTTTGATATGGGACTATTTTTGGTCTTGGCATTTGGGAAGCCATAGCCCATAACTCCAGAATCAATGGAGCCAGAACTGACGCACACATGGCTGTTTCGTAACGTGACGTGATCCCAAAATAACTTCTCTACCTGTTAAATATTAAAATTTGAATGTTATGTTAATTATTGTGATTTCTTTTCACTTATTTCCGTTTCTTTTCAAAGTATATGCTTAGGAAAAAGTCATGCCTCTTGTTCTCATCGCACGCCCCTGAAGGATAGTGTATGTGTTCAGCACTTGGTGTGCATTAAAATGGTTTAAACATTTTAGAAATTACAATTTCCATAATATTTATGAAGTTCCATATATGTGTGAACTTCTAAACCACAAAATGAAACTTAGATTTTGTTAAGTTACATTTTTAAAATTTACATTTTTAAAATTTACATTTTTAAAATTTACATTTTTATCTGATCTTCTTTTCACCTTGGAGTTTTTGAAACCAAAAAAGGCAGGAAGAATTAAGACTTCAAAGATGGAAGCTATACTAGCCATAGTTATAGTTATAACACAAAAATTTCCATTTGCTTTGAATTAGAGAGCTCAATCGGTGAATATGCTCTCAAATGACAATATTTTCTATAATCCTGTCATCTTTTTTATGTTGGTGAAAATCATTTAACGTTTATGAGAGATCAATTTTTTGTTTTAAAACCTCTGCAAAGCTCGGAAGAAAATTGAGCCTAGATCCAAGATAATGGCAGACAGAAATAAAATAAAAATTGTTTTAAGCTGGGCACAAATTTTTCACCACACGGCGTAAAAACCTGAGACATTTTGATGTGCGGCAAAATACTTGAAAAACAGCAGGTACTATAGCATAATGCCGCATAAAACTAATCAGTTTCAAATTGGATTTAGAAGCTTGTATTTCCACTCTCATAATTAGAGCTCGAAAAAAAGCAGTTTTGGGTACATCCTCTCATTTCCTTTGTTGCATTTTATTAATTTCATTAACGACATTATGCCGTAATGCTTTTTCACCGTGCGGCGCACTTAGCCTTAAGCGATGAGTGACACTGATGGGTTTTATCTATTGTAAAAAAAAAATCTGAAACGGTTAGACACACCTGGGTAATTTCACATGGAAGGGTTAAACATTATTGAAGAGCTAGTCCAAATCAATGTAGTTTTGTACTAAAAAAGTGATACTTACTTCCTTAGGCGTCGGCTGAAGCACCTTCCCAAAGTGCATTGTCATAATATTCTTAGCAAGTTTGGAAAAAGCCCCCAAGGTGATGGATTTGCCTCGCATTACACACTCCTCGACATCTTCCGTAACCTCACTACTAGTTTCTTCTTCCTCGTCACGCGGATCCTTCATAATGTTCATGGGGTCAGCTGCGCGAGCCTTCATGCGGGCATATCTTTTTTTCCACTCAGAGTCAACCTTTGATAATAGAGCTTCACGCTCCGCTAAAATAAAAAATACTACAATTTGCAATAGAACAAGAGAAATATAATCCGAGCATTGAGCAGATAATACGCTAATGATTATCAGATATAGTATCAGACGTAGTCTTAGATACGGCCACTCGATGAAATTTACGTTTTTATAGGTGTTTATTATACATGTGCAAACAATATTAAGTAAGGCTATGTGTTGAACCGTGTTTTGAAATATAGCAAACGCAGGAAGACTACATAAGATCTTAATGTGTAACATTAAAAAATAGGTTTAAAAAACAAAAAAGTAACATTAAAAAATAGGTTTAAAAAACAAAAAAGTGATATTGTGACTATCCTGTTGTATATTTTGTGGAATGAATTTATTTTGATTTTAACCCGATCAGTGCCACTGTCGCGTAAACGCGCGAAACTTTGCATGTCCCGTCAGGCCACTTACGCGTTACCGCGCGGGAATTCTTCGATGTAAATGCGCACAACAACAAATGATTTTTAACACGTCACCAATTTTAGATCGTACTAGCATCTATAGACAACGATCCTAAGCAGTCACCATATTTTTAAAACCACCAAATCTCGTAAAATTAGCGATTTATTAAAGTGTTTCATCTGACAGTTCTCAGAGTTCGCTAGGGTCGCCGCTTGCAAAGTTTTTTGGCTGAGAAACGGGGAATCCTGCAATACTTCAATTTAAAACTGCGCGTTTGGCTTGATTTTGTTCCCAATTATTGACAATATTCGTTGGTTATTTCGCCATTTTCGTATTTTTAATGCAATTTGAGTTAATATAACAATCTTGTGCGTCTATAAAATTACTTTTTTTATCTTTATTTTAGCGAGATTCAACTGAATTTTTTGTTTCTCTGTTTTTCAGTACTTCAGTTTGATTTCTTTCACGATTATTTAAAATATCAGTGGGTTTATTTCGCCATATTCATGTATATAGTGCAATGTGAGTGAGTATATCTATCTAGTGTGTCTATGAAATTAATTTTTTCTTTGTACACGTTGTGTTCAAATTATTGTGTTAATTTTTTGTTATAATACATGCGGCAACGGACTTATTTATTTATTGCAAACGCCGTGCGCGTGTGTGTATACGGAACGGCAACTCGTAGCACAAGACGCGTCGGCTCGCGGCGAGCAGGTACAAACCTCGCTCGCATCGAGCCACGCGGCGCGGCACCCACGCGATCTATATACACCACATTTTTATCTTTTTTCGCGAGATTCGCGTGAATTTTTTGTTTCTGTTTTTTTATAAAACATTTTTTATATTTTTTTTTGTGAGATTACAATGGCTGACATATGATGATGATGAGATTGTTGGACAAACCGCCGAATCTGATGAGAGTGATGTGGAATTCGAATTGCGAGAGTTTTTTGAGCCGGATGAAAATGAAAATAATGTGCCTGACGAAATAGAAAATATTGCCTCTACTAGTAACGTCGATAGTACCTAGACCACTATTTCATTGGGATAGCGATCCTTTCGTGCCTCAAAGGATAATTTTGATTCATGTTTTGATTCATTTAATGCTATGAGTTGAACCGTATTTTGAAATATACTACACGCAGGAAGACTTCACTACATAATAGTAAGATATTAAAGGTGTAACATTAAAAAACAGGTTAAAAAAAAAACAAAAAATGTGAAATTGTGATAACCCTGTTGTATATTTTGCGGAATGAATTTATTTTGCTTTTACTTCAAAAAACTCCGTCATAAATTCGGAAAACATAATTCTTTGATAAGTTCTTACACTTTTTCATCATATTATGTTTATTTTTATTGTTTTTTATTTACTTTATTTTACGGAAAAATGTCTGGCCTATAGGTGTCCCTCATAGTAAATATGGCTGGCAGTTAAAAGGTTAATTCAAAAAACTCCATCATAAATTCGGAAAACATAATTCTTTGATAAGTCCTTACACTTTTTCATCATTTTATGTTTATTTTTATTGTTTTTTATTTACTTTATTTTACGGAAAAATGTCTGACCTATAGGTGTCCCTCATAGTAAATATGGCTGGCAAATAAAAGGATGTTTTAGTGGGTAAGTGTCAGATATTCTAGCACGTATCCACCCTGATCACTTATTTAATAAATTTTATAATAAAATTAATAATTATGTCTAAGCATAAAGTGAAAGCTGTAAAAATCAATAATATAAATTTATATTATTGATTTTTATCATAAAATATAATATAATGATAATACTCAAAATAAGATATAATAACTTAAAAGTGTGCAAGACATGAATAGGAAAAAAACATATTAATAAAAGATGCACATTCAACTTACCGACAGATAATGTACAGTACGGTAAAAGATATTTCCAATAAATTTCTTCAAGACGTATTCCCATACACTGTGCGTTGAAAGGAATTCCCATCTCTTCAGCTACTTTTAGCCACATTTTCCTTTCCAGCACCTTTTGAAGTCCGCCCATATTCTCTACAACACTGTAGAGCTTTGGAAGGTCAATTTCAATACCGTTTAACTGAAAGAAAAAACATCTAAATTAATATTATAATTAATACTGGACAGTAAATTTGTGAGGGAATTAGACACATTTCAAAAGACTACATGCATCCAGGGTTTGATCAAAAAATATGAGGAATTTTTTTAATTTTTCAGACATTCCAAAATTAGTAACACAATTTTTTTCTTGTGTTGATACACTCATGGCATATAGATAGTGGCGCTTTTACATCTATACGCCACATTTGTTCTTGATGTATCTTAACATTGGTAGCCATATTGGATGCTTGGTTTGTTGTTGTACTTGATTGTTGGCTGTCGAAAAGGTTAGATATGTTTTGGTATGCTTGGTAATTTTGTACTTATGGAAAAAACCATTTAAAAATTGCTTTAAGGCTGAACATTCACTTTATGAGTTTAAAATTTGAGGTATTTTGTGATTTGATTGAGTTCTTTCAAGACGAGTGTGATAGGCAATCCGAATGTGAAATTTCGTCATATATGCCGAGATAATTGCTAGAGTGAAAAGTTAGGATGTCCATGCCCCGACAATTAAAATATACAGAAACACCTCAGGACAGTCCATATCCGACTGCATTTGTCAAAATGCTTACATTATTTTGACTTTCGAAAAATGCTTGAGTATTATTTGAGACAAATTCTTATTAATTTCTTCATATAAATATTCCATAAGGGTGATATCGTGTCATAGATTGTGCTCTTCCAAGACGAGAACGAGACAACAAACCTAATATTTCATGAACATTCACTAGCACAGATATTTACTTATTCATTCCAAGACCGAAAGGTTGCGAGGAAAAGAGACAACCATACGGAGTGTAGACACTAAAATATATGGAAACACCATAAAATACATGAGAGCAGCTCATGCTCGTGTATTTTTTGTCCGAATTCTGAATGTATTAAGTCTAGAATTTAAAAAAAGAGTTAATTTCTCCAATAATTTATGTATTGTAACAAAATTGTAAACAACCATTTTTTTTAGTAATCGCATAAGCACATTTAGGTATTATTTTAACTTCCGGCTGAAATGTCAAAATGCTTGTGAATTTTACTGAATTCTAATTATTTTTGATCTAAAATAAAAAAAATCGGTTCGCGTGATAATGTCACACCTCACCTCACTTGAGATGGAGTGTGATATTATCACGCGAGACAAACTGACGCCTCATTTTGAAATTTGAGGGGCTCATACAAACTCTTTTTAAAGTCGTCTCCTACTCAACACTAATTAATTATCACAATCACCCCCAACTACTGCGCGTACTGAGTACATGCACATCTCATTTTTTTATTGTATATATATATAAGAGGAAAAGGTTATTATAATTACGAAAATAAAGTCTATTTAATAATTCAAATATCCTAGCAAGAGTGTTATTATTATTAATAGCATTAATACATTATTATATTGCTTTAGAAGTAATATACAATGATTACGTTACCTTTGGTGTGGGATTAAAAGTGACACCTTGGAAAGCAAGATGCTTTTTAATTGCACACATCTGCCTGGACGACGTACCCCAGCGGTGCAACATTCGATGGACATATTGAGACTGCGGTGTAAAACGCATGCTATCTGATAATTGGCATTCTCCTTGAAAACTTGACGGTGGTATGATGCGACATAATCCAAACCTAGACGCCTCTTTTGAAATCCTTTCAATGTATTTCAGGGGGTCCTGTAATTATATACAAGCATTTATGCCCTGTTTCAGAAACCTCGGTCCGGTCCTAAAGAATAAGTATACAAAATTTGGGTCAGAATGGTCAAACAGTACAGATTTGCATGGAAAATATATCAGGGGAGGGGGAGGGGCTAAAGATGGAAGGAGGAAATGTCAACTATGTTACTCACCGGGTCTCAAAGATACTTGTGCAAAATTTGAGTCAGATTGATCAAACGGTGTAGGTTTGTACAGTTAATATATCAGGGACAGGGGGTGGGGTGAAGGGGGAAATGTTGCATGTTACTCGCCAGGTCCTAAAAAAAAGTATGCAAAATTTGGGTCAGATCGGTTGAACAATACAGATTTGCATGGAAAATATATCAGGGGGAAGGGGTGGGGTGAAAGTGGGAAATGTTGCCTATGTTATTCGCTAATATTTAATTGATAATATATATAATTTCTTTTATAACAGTGATAGCTAGCAAATATTAACAATTTAATTTTTTTTATATGTTATACCCCACCAAAAAGAATTAAGATTCTTGTGTGTGGTGAGGGAAATTCGAGGGATTCTTGTGTGTTATATATAGATTTAAAAAAATCGAATTATACCATCTAAAATATATTGATTTATGGCGTAAGCGACAAAATTATTATTTTAAATTACGGATTACCGGGTTTTTCGAATTATCTGGATTAATCTACTATGAAATTAACATTTTGTGAGTTGAGGACATTAATTTTACTGTACTACATACAATAAGTACTAATATTATTTTAGAAGTTGGTAGAAACCAGTTTCTTTTGCACACATTTACTAATTTCTTCATCCAAAGAGTTCAAATATTAAATGAGGGCCAATATTTTCAACCCAATGATAAATTTGATGAATGTCTTGACTTTTCTCTATTTTTGAGTGTTTGGGTAACTATCATCAAAAAACAATTTTGTTATTTTCAGAATACAGCTGATTATTTATATTAACTTTAATGGCATAAAATTATCTTTCCAATAATGTCAATACCATGAACATTGCCACAATTTTTATGTGTTTTATTTCATTTTAAAGTTGTATACTTAAAAAAAAACATCCTATACAGTGGAACCTCTCATAACGAGGAATTCGCATAACGAGTAAAAAAATTGCTCCCTTAACGAGCAACATTTCGTATAACAAGTGACGCAGAAAGGGGAAGTCTCATAACGAATACCGCACTTGTGAGTTGGGACTTCCATGTCAGTGCATCAGTCTGTGCTTAGCACTCGTTCCGTTAGCACTTTAGTATCGCATGTGATCACACATTTTTCCAAACTCGTGTTTAGATATTATTTAGGTATTTTTTGTGCAAATTTTAATAACCCTTGAAAAAATATAGCCGAAGGAAAGCCACAAGAAGACAGCCATAAGAGAATAAAAGTAACTGTAGAAATTAAACGTAAAATCATTGAAAAGCGAGAACGAGGCGTGAGCGTAGCTGATTTAGCAAGCACATGCAATCAGTCTACATCAACGATTTGCACTATCTTCAAGAACAAGGACAAAATTAAGAAGATAGATGTTTCAAAAGGAGTGTCAAGAGTGTCTACGAAATGGTTACATTGTTATTCTTGGTGATGTTGAAAGGTTGCTTCTCACAAGGATAAACGAAAAGCGATTACAAGGCGACACTATTAACGAAAACATAATTTTTGAGAAGGCGAAAGGTATTTTCGCCGACCTTGTTAAGAAAACACCAGGTTCAAATAAAAAAAAAAAGAATATTTTTTCAGCACGGAACGCATTATCGTTTTTTACATTGATTTATATGGGAAAATTTGTTTCGCTTAACGAGTGTTTCACATAACGATCAATATTTTGGAACGAATTATGCTCGTTATGAGAGGATCCACTGTATATGAAACCCTAATGAGTGCAGCACAGAAAATTTGATTGCAAAAATACATTCTACTATTGAAATGTGGATCTGCAACCCTTTGATTCAAAAGGTACATTTTTTGGAATTATAAACAAACATTTTAATTTTATTAGTTTAGTGAAATTAACTGTACAATATGTACAATATGTAGCTTTTGAGGTTTCTTCGGGGCTAGAAAGAATAACCGTAAAGAGTCTTTGTACGAACACAAAGAATACTAAGGTAAATCAGTAGGACAGGGTTTAATCACTAGTTATTAATTAATAATTAGAGAAAATTATCTTATTAATTAAAATAATTTACCTTAAATTCCTTAGAAGTGGGCCTGAAGACTGGCGCCTCTGCTGGCGAAGGATGACCCCCAGTTTTCAATTCGTCAGGTAATGTTTGTAGCAGTGTCTTAAATTCTGTCCTGTTCATTCGATAAAAGGCTCCAGAAGAATATGAGTCTGAATCAGAATTAGCTTTTTTCACAGGCAGAGGATCCTTTTTATCTCGGACAGCTTCTGTGCCATTGCTGGTAACCAACTTGGCCCGCATGATGACCTTTTGTTGCGAGCCATCGTGTGAATCCAGCTTTACCGCTACTCCCTGGATGACATGTTCGCTCCCAGTAAGCGGGATATAGAAAAGGTGACCTTCTTCATCCGTCTTCACTCCCACGTTAGATGTTTTCTTCTTGTTTCTATATGTGTGTGAAGTCTTTGATTCAGACTCACTATTAAAATCATATATTTTGGAATCGTCTACAACATCGGGTTGATTCTGAATTTCAACTTTAGTGGGCGCTTTAGGGCTCGGCATTGTATCCAGTATACCCAAGCCTTCAACCGGGGGGTTGATCAAGGCACATTCAGCGGAGTCTTCAATCCATTTTTGAATGTAGGAACGGTGTTTTACAAACTTCTTCTTAGTTCTCTGTTCAAATGTGAGGTCATTATTTTTAGCTTTTAAGTTCATTGCATCGGTTGGTATGGTTTTCTGCGTTACCGCTGTCTGTTTAAGAAATTTGTCGAATTTCACATTTATATCTGTCAATAAGTCATATTTTTGAGTTTTGCTACATGAATCCATAGTAAATGAGCAATCATTGTTCTGGGAAGCGATATTTAGTACTGTAGCTTTATTTTGGGAAGTACTATTTGTTTTGACGTTATTTAGAGAAGCACACTTATTATTTATATTCGATTTTTTGGCTGCGAGTGGCTCCTCGTCAGAATCGGTGTACAGCTTTGTGTTGCTCTCTTTTTGAGAATCTGAGCTCTCTTTTACATCTGCAACATCTGGGGTGGGGACTATTTTATCCACAATCCTTTTAACTTTACGTATTGTTTCTTTTTTTACTTGTCGACCCCTATGGACCAATCTCTTTACTTGCTGCCGTGTTTTTCTGACAGGCCGACATTTTGCCTGACCATTAACATTTTTAATAACTCTTGTAACCGGCATCATTAATCGCCTTTTCTCCCGAACCCTCTTCGGTAAATGTGTTTTTAAAAGTGGTTCGTCATCCGATGATGACAGAGAACTATTTTTGACATCTTTATTTTTAGGAAGATTTTCTTTTTTTGCGACACTTTTTCTTCGTTTAACTACCGGAACAAAAACCCTTCTGACTGTGCCGGACCTAGTTTTGGATACAGTGTGTGAGCTGAGTAAGCCATTGCTTTTAACAAAAGTTCTCGTCATATACACCTTACTTTTTACCCTTCGCACTTCGGGTGAAGTAACGCTTTTAACAGGGGATGGGCTTTTCAATAAAGGTTCGGTTGGTATCATTTTCTCACCTGGTGAATCACATTTCTTAACAGTCTCTATTGCATTCTTCTGACATGCCACAGTTTTGATTACTTTGTTAGGTGACACCTAAAAATGATTTTAAAAATGAGTATAAAAACTTTGCTTAATTTATAAATCGTTAAGGAAAGACAGAAACATCACTAGCTCCACTAAGGTGAAGATTGTCAGTACACCAGTACAGTAATACCCCAATAATTCGAAATTCGCCATAATTTGAAATTTTTAAAACCCACAAGTTCCAAAATAATAATTTCATAGTAGATTAACCCTGATAATTCGAAAACCCCAGTAATTAGTAATTCTAAATAATTTTTAGCCACTTGCGCCATAAATCAATACATTTTAGTTCAAATTAGATTTATTAAATTTGACGAATTTGAAAAAAATATTTAGATTTTTTCGCAAGTGAGAACAACAAATATATCAAAATCGGATATTTTAGTAATATAAATGTCACGGTCTTTGTTTTGGCATAATAAATATTGCGTTTTCAAAATGATTTCTTGAAATATGCGAAAATACAGACTTTTTCACATTACTTTTTTCATGAGTTTTATGATTTTTGGTGTTTTAGGTAGGATTCGCAATTGTATCGAGATTTTAAATTTTTTTTGTACCTTGAATTTCGAATTAACGGGTTCCCTGTAATTTAAATTTTTTTTGGGTCCCTTGAATTTCGAATTAACATGGTTATTATATACTGTATTTCCAATCTTTCTGTAATTATACACTGAAGCAACAGGAGCACAGGAAGATAGACATACAGTAGAACCTTGTTAATTAAAAATTCAGGGACTCAAACATTTTGAATTATGCAGAAACCCATTAATTTGAAATTCAAGGTACAAAAAAAAAACTAACTAACTAACTAACCACCATGCCATTTCTCCGCAGGGGTAGGCAGAGAGGATTGAATGTCACACTCTTCTATCCTGGCACACCAATTTTGCTTCGGCCACATTCATACATCTTCTCATACAAGTTCTACGTTTGTTGCGGCTTTTAACAGGGCCATCCTCAAACACTTGTTGTATCTGATCGTGCCACTTCTTTCGCGGACGCCCTCTATTCCTGTTGCCTTTAACACTCGCCTCATATATTTTTTTTAACTATCCTTTCCTCGTTCATACGTTCCACATGACCAAACCATCTCAGCACTCTTTTCTTTATTCTATCTAGCACACTGCAGCCAGCATTACATTCACGTTTAATTTGTTCATTCCTTACTCTATCGACCAAAGATTTTCCACACAAGCGTCGTAGTGACCGCATTTCTACCGCATTCAGTCCACTTTCATTCCTCTTTTGCCAATTCCAGGCTTCACTTCCATACATTAGGGTTGGCACTAGAACGCCATTATGTACCGCTAGTCTTGCTTCTTTTGACAGATTCTTATTAGCCATAATTGCATTTAGAGCACAATTAACTTTGTTTCCCGCAGTCATATCCATCCTCAGCCTTGCCGTCTCTACTAAACATACTTCCCAAACACACAAACTCGTTCACTTGTTCTAAGCATTCATTGTTTACAATTACATCACACTCAGTCACTCTTTCGTCTCTCTCGAATACCATCACTTTCGATTTGCTGACATTCATCATAAGATCACTCTTCATGCATACATAGGACATCTTGGATACCAGGCACTGTGGATCAGCTTCACTGTTAGCCACTAATACTGCGTCGTCTGCGTATAGTAGGCAGGATATGGTGAGTCCATTTTTGCTCTAACTTCTGGATTCTTCAGTTTTTTTCATACAATTATCATATACAGGTTGAAAAGCCATGGTGACATTACGCATCCCTGTTTGACACCTTTTGTAATATCAAAAACCATGATGTGAATGCCCCATTATTCTCACGCAAGCACTACTGCCTTCGTACAGGGATGCAATTGCCTGTATGAGTTTACTCTTCACCCCGTATTCAGACAAAACCTTCCATAACTTTCGTCTTATCACTCTGTCATACTCTTTTTGGAGATCCACAAACGCACAAAAAAGTTTTTAGTTCTTTGCCATCTTTTCATCTGGCGCAGTGAGAAAATCTGGTCCATGCATCCTCTTCAAAAGAAAAAACCAGTGAAAAATC
This sequence comes from Agrypnia vestita, assembly GCA_016648135.1. Classification (NCBI taxonomy): domain Eukaryota; kingdom Metazoa; phylum Arthropoda; class Insecta; order Trichoptera; family Phryganeidae; genus Agrypnia; species Agrypnia vestita. The sequence goes on from JADDOH010003543.1 coordinate 91,985, forward strand.
GTAAAACTCATTAAAAAGGCAATCAATTTTGTGAAAAATGTCTGTATTCTTGCATATTTCATGAAATCATTTCAAAAATGCAATATTTATTTTGCTAATGCAAGTATAGTGAAATTTCTATTACTAAAGTACCCTATATTGACATATTTATTGTTATCACTTGCGATATATATATATATATTTTTTCACATTTGTCAAATTTCAAAAAAAATAAATTCAAATAACATGAACTAAAATGTATTGATTTATGATGTAAAGGGCTAAAAATTATTTCCAATTACGAATTATCGGGGTTCATCTACTATGAAATAAGAGGACGACGCCTTAACCATCGGTGCATTTTGGGCTTCAACTCGCGGAATTCGTCAACCTAATGTTAGTGATACTAACCGTAACTTAGGAATGATTTGCTAGATAGCTCCAGCGCAGGATAGTGGCCAATTTATTTTGATTAGTCCAATTAAATAACGCAGGTTGGATAGCGGATAGAATGAAATTAGAAAACATAACGTTTGTAAATAAAACTTATTGTAATAAATCTTGTTAAGATTCTCAATCAGTTTCAGTGAATCATGTAAAGTCCACTTAAAGTTATAGGTATAAGTTCCTTTAAAGCACTTTATTCCGAACTTACAAATCCCTGTCTCTGGTGGCTGGTGGGAAGCGTGAGGGGCAAATCCACGGGCTCCTTAGCTGCATAATGCAAAGATCCCTAAGATCGGTAGTCGCAAAGTGACCTAAACCATGATAACCCTCACACCTCCCATTACGCTTCCAACTTGGCGAAGTACCGTGGGCGATCTCAATTCAGCTCAGAAAACGCGGATTACACCCGTCATACCTTCCAGTACCTATATGTTTATTTTAGGTTTAGACAATAAAATACTATATATTTTTATTTTTGCGTCTATCTACTCAAAAAAATGTTATGAGTTTTGTAAACGCTCTGTTATTCACACTAATGCAAGTGGCTTTCATAAAATGAACGGACTACAAGGCAGAATCGAGGGAACCTCTCCCCGTAGGTCACTAACTTGATGGAGGGATCTGGCAAAGTCTGCATCCAATAGCACGCCTCAAGAAGCCATCAGGAATGCTGCATATCAGAATGGATGGCATGCATGTAAGAATGGATGGCACCGTATAGTTTTGGCTGTGGTCTCATTGCTATCAGCATCCATAACTGCTCTGTCAAGAGCGTAGCCAAGGAGTTTTAAACACAAAAGAGAAACAATCTACATATCACATACTAAAATACTTAAAACTGACCTTCTGTGGAGATGTTTGCTGAAATTGTGACTCCTTTAGTGTCGGTGCTGGAGTCGGAGTCTGGGAGGCTTGCTTTCTTACACCGTATGGCACAAAATCTGCAACAAAAGGGAAATGCAATCATCAAACAAGTTTTTAGAAATAAGTTTTGGGGAATAAACATAGACTTAACAAGATTTAACAATATAATAATACAGTGAAACTATCTTAATATGTTTTTCAGATGGTCAGAAAACAATATAAAAAAAAAAAAAAAAAAAATAAAAAAAAATAAAATAAAAATAAAAAAAACCAACCAAAACAATAATTTTTTTAGCAATGTAAAAAAAAATATTTTATTAATAACCATACTAAAAGGAAAACATAAAATAACTGTGAAAATCTTAATTCTAAAAGAAATTATATAAGTTATCTAAATTACTATTGCAAAAAAAATACCTATCTTAAACTAATAATAATATTATTAAAGCACTGTAGCCTACATAAATTAAATTTTAACCACATACTGGTGGTTCTGGGTTCGATTCCCGGTGTACATCTGTGTGATTAACTTAAGCCTGGAGCATTTTTGTGATGTATTTCATTGCATTAATTGGGCCCCCTGTCATAAATTAGTATAAAAAAAAGAAGTTTTTATTTAAAAGATGCTATTGAGGCTATTGTTCGGAAGGGGAGTCACTTTCCATTATGACATCAGGTAACGACAATTCTGTTGATTAATGTCCTAATGATTCATCAGCACTTCCAGACGATTCATTTATCTGTGGCAGATGGGGCGAACTTTTCGACAAAGAACAGGATGAATATTGTATTACTGTACGTTAAAACAATGAGAAATAAAAGAGAAATGACACTTACACTTGTTTCTTGGTCCAGCAGGGATTTCAGTAACTGTATCTTGTCTCGGTAGCAATGTAACCAGTTTTTTATCCTGCAGTGGTTTTGGATCTATAATTCAATCACAACACAAATTAAATCTATAATGTAATCTCTATAATTTCATTTTTAAAAATGCCTACAGAAAAAATAATGAAAGTTTATCTTTTTGGTCAGAAATTTCAAACCCTTTTTAATATTTTTTCAAGAAGCAAAATAACTAACTACCTGCAGCTTAAAGAAGCCAAACAACAGGTTTATCTACAAATTTAGCTAAAATTATATCATCATAAATGGACATAAAATTATATAAAAAAAAGTATGCATGGTGTGTTCACATGAACATAAGTTTAGCTAAAAAAGTTTAGTTTGTGGATAAACATACAACTGATCTTCAAATAAAAACAATTTTACTGCATGAGGGCTGTGTGATAAGAATCTGTGTTTAATGACTGATGGCGCCTCTGATGCAAGATTAACCATTGTTTAACTCTATCTTTCAAACAATGTATTTGAAGACCGCCAGATGAAGATCAGAGAAATTACAAATATTCTAAACATTTCAACTGAATTCTTACAAAATATCCTTCACGAACAAATGAGCATGAGAATGCTGCTGATGAGATAGCGCTTGCTCACAGTGAAACAAAAACGGAATCGCACAATATCTTCGGAGCACTATTTGGACATGTTCAAGCACAATCTAAAGAGTTTCTGTAGCATTTCGTAGCTATTGATAAAACATGGTTCTATCACTACAACTCAGAAACATGAAATAGTTAAAATAGGATCTAGAGTTACACCAACGTAAATTGGCGTACGGCGACTTTGGAATACCCGCCCCGCCCGCACGCGGCGGTAACCCCTATTCAGTTCAATCTCGTAGTTACGCGTGAGCTGTGACATCTTGATTTCCAATATACACTGAATTATTATGTCCAAATATTATATCCAAATAGTCCAGGATGATGCAAGAACAATTGCCAATGAAGTATTAAAAGCTGAAAAAGCAAATTATGGACCAATATTACCGTTTGACAGGACTCGAGATAGAGCGGCCGCCATTACTGGTTTGTTTCTTTAGTGTTGCCCGACCAAATTTCTATTAAAGGCTTCGACACCGGTCATATTTGTATTGTGTAATAAATTTACACCCTGGCAATTTCTGTTTCGTGACAGGGACGCCCTCCCTCGCACGCTAATTTATGCTGGTAGCATTCTAGGAGACTTCACTTGGTGAACCTGCCCCAAAGATGGTAAAAATCCAGGATTCGTGAGGCATTTTCACTGACTATTTGGAGAAGGGAAGGACAATCACGAGGCAATACTATGCTAATATATTGGCCCGATCCGATACTGAATACTGATGAGAGAACGACCCCAAAGCAAAAGCGCTCTTTCACCACCAGCTCACTTGCCCACAACCATCACAGTAAAAGTGATTAAATTATGTGAAAAGACTCTATTTGGATTGAAATTTTAAATTTAAAAAAAAAACAATGTCTGTTCTAAAAAATATGTTTCGTTTACAAGGGAATTTCATTATGCAAGAATAAATATTTTTAACTGCACTATAAATGTCTTAAATATATGCCCGGGGAACATACTTGCGCTGTCACCTAATCTTCTCACCTGAAGAAGGGGATTAGTACACCCCCCCTTGGCCAACCATTCACATAGTACATGCTATTAAAAAATATATATATATATATATACAATCGAACTCAGTTATAACGAGCTCGGATATAAGGAGATCTCGGAAATATTGAGCAAAACTGTGAATTGATTTTGATTTGTGCATATTCCCGTACAATCGTTCTCGGTTATAAGGAGAGCGATTCCCGGGTATACAAAGCAAATTTTAGAAACTCTGGATACATATTTGCTTGGGTTACAGAAAAAAAATGTACTCATAACAATGAACTTTGCTTTTAAAGCGCTCGCACTTAATTAGGGTTCATTTTACACCAACTTGTGTGTCCGAAAATGCCACATGCATAGGCAAACAATAGTTCGTCGGCATTCCTTATCAAAGAATGCCGAATTGAAGGTCGAGAATATTGGTCATACAACACTATAGTCCGTCCAACTTATCTGGAGAATAAAGGAGGGCGTCCCAATCGTTGTAGTGCTGCCCACAGTCTAAAAATTATCTCATTTTTAGGGAATTTTTTGCAAATTCGTTTTTTCTTAAACAATTTATTAAGCAGTATATGACACGATAAAAAACAAAAAATGTAAACTAATGTACAAATAAATTTATCAAAATACACGTCACCAAATGGCGTTTTTTCAAAATCAAAGAAAAATACAATTTTCAGAAAAAAAAACAAACAATAATAATTCTTTCAGGCCGGCGCCACATTACGTAGATATTCCGCCGCGTCTTTTCCGTTGCGCCAAATCAGCAAAGCAAATAGATCGACCGATCATCCGCGTAGTGTGTTTAATACGCGCATACTGTATGGAAAGAAATGTAGCGATGTTCCGCGACAGAAGAGACGCGGCGGAAGATTCGCAGTGTGGCGCCGGTTTTATTCGGTGTCTCATACCTAATGATCATGACCACCATGTTTAACTCAGTAACACCTAAGGATATCAATCGGTTTAGGGCCGTTGTATCAACTTGGTTTATAGTAATCTTTCGTTCAAAGCATAGATATTTTGCATTTTCCACCGATCAACTTGCTCTCGTAAAAATCTATGCTTTATATGAACTATTGCTATAAAGTAAGTTGATGCAACCAGTTTTTAATGTGCATAAATAAAAAAGTTTATTTTTGAAAAAAGATGTTTATACAAATGAACTCGTTAATGAATTTTGTAATAAAAAGTATAAATAATAAAAATTCTATGTAAAAAATTATCGAATAAAATATGTTCTAAAATTTTTCTCATCTTACGGCTTCTAATTCAATTTTTCCACTTATCCTTGTTCTTTTTTTCCGGGTGTAGATATTTTAATGCCCATTTCCACGGCCACTTTACCTTCTTTAACTATTTTGTAAATTGCCGATTCAGAAATACCTGCAGAAATTGTATAATAGTAAATAAAAAACTAAGTATGGTAAAATCATTATAATTGCATGGCAGCATTAACCTGAAGTGGCGGCAATAAGTCTATGAACAAAATCAAACGGTATAATTGGGGCTTTTAGACGTTGTTCCTCTTCAAAAAACGTGTGCATTTTCAAGATTATTTCCCGAACACCGCTTTTAATGGTTTTTGGCATGGTGACAATCTAAAATGTTCTTAAAAAACTATCGAAACAGTCGTGAACCTCTCTGTAAACAAAGTCTGTCAAAGGTCCGTCAGCTGTAGATAATCCAATATGGCGTCGTTAGTTCCAAATTTGGCCATTCTTCAGATAAGTTAGACGGACTATACTACCCTACTATCCGCGCATATTAAGGCAGCCAACTGAAGAAAGCATACGCAGGATTCCCCAATTTTAGCGATCGAGTCACAATATGCATAGAAAAGGGGCATTCCATAAGGTACCGTGAATTGATTGCGAAATACGCCAAGAATCGTAAAATTCACGAAAAAGCCATTGATTTTGTGAAAAATGTCTGTTTTTCATATTTCAAGAAATCATTTCGAAAACGCAACGTTTATTGCGCTAAAACAAAGATCGCGACATTTCAAAGTACACGATATTGACATATTGTTGTTCTCACTTGTGAAAAAAATCGAAATATTTTTTCAATTTCGTCAAATTTCAAAAAAATTTCGAATTACGCGAACTAAAATATATTGATTTATGGCGCAAGGGGCTAAAAAATATTTCGAATTACAAGTTACCGGGTTTTTCGAATTATCGGGGCTAATTTACTATGAAATTCACATTTTGGGATGTAGTCATTTTCTTATACGAAATTGAGGATAATAATTTCCAGCGCGCGTAAAGTACCGACGGTAGGCGTTAGAAAGGAGCGCCCTGCCCGACTTGAATGACCCAGCTAGATAATGGTCCCTACCGAAAATTAAATTAATTAAATATCATAAAGCGTAAGTAAGCAAAATTTGAATTGAATCGGACAAACAGTGTGGATTTGTATAGAGAACAGACAGACAGACATTGAGTTTTATAGGTATAGATTTGTAGTAATAACTCTGCATACGAGTACCATAAATATAAATATTTTTTTGTTCGCTCGCCTATCTCAATTATAATAATTTCGTTGTCTGTCTGTCAGTCCGTTCGCCTGTCTGTCTATTTGTCCCCGTAACTTCGTGTAACGTCAGTAACTTTTTTATAGTAATTTTTAACGTAAATTTTTATGTTAAAATTTTTACGTGATTTTTTTCTCTTTTTTTACGTTTTTTTTTTCATTTTTTACGTAAATATTTTTCTTTTCCTTTTTTCTTTATTGAATTTTTCTTTCTTTTCTTTTTTATATAAATAAACTAGCTGTGCCCGCGCTGCTTCGTACGCGTTGTTTTTTAGTACACTGTTTGGATCCCCATAGAACTTTCGCGAACCTTCTAGAACATTTACTTCCAGAACGTTCAAGAAATTTATCGAATGTACAGGAACCTTCTAGACACACCGTCAGATGCCTCCACTCAGAACTTTCGGGAATTTTCTAGAACCTTTTCCTTCCAGAACTTTCTAGAGCAGGTTTTTCCGGAACCTTCTAGACTCACCGACACAGTCGGTGCCCCTATTTTGAAACAATTTGAAGCATTTGCGACCTTCCCATAACAAAAAAATGTGCTAGAAAGCACATTTTCGTCACCAACTCCCAACCACCCCCACCAAACCACCATAACCACCGGTGGGTGGTTGTGGAGAAAACTTGGCGGGTAGGGAATATTGATAAATACTTATTCCTTAGGAACCGACATGTAAAAGTACCGTCATTTGATGGGTTACAGCTAGTTGAAATAATTATTAATTATTATCTCAAAAAAATATTTTTACTCTTTGTATATTGATTTTTATTGAATTGATATTTATTGTTTTATTTTCTCTTTTAAATCAACATTTTATGTCTATCTTTATATTGTTATTGTTTAAGTTTTTAAATAATTAATGTTTATTGTTTATCCATTTTGTACAAATTTTACATAAAAAGGCTTTAAAGCCGTTTATTTATATGTAATACAAAAAGTATTCATATTTTCAATCGGTTGACAAAAAAATGGTGAAAGTTTTAGTTATAACTAAATCAAAGTTTTCGAACCAAATTATATGAAAAATAAAACTCATTAATTGTGAACATGATTAGTTTCTGCCCATACTAATAATTCAATAAACTTTAATGTCTCTTCGTTGCTCCAAGATAGCGGCATTTCGGCGATCGCAGAAACACGATAAACATACAACCGGGTCAATGGACGGCGACGACCTAACGAGCGACGACGCGACGCCATGATTCCTTTGATGTGTGCTTGAAAAACTTCGCGAACGTCCGCCAATCTGCGCCAACCGCTTGTACACATTGGCCGAAGCCGGCATTGGGCCAACCTCAGCCAACGTATACAGGCCCTTTATATTAATTTGTTAGATACTAATGGATACAAAAAGTTACCGGAAAACTTCTTGAAATTTTTTGGCGTAGTGGGGGAATGCGCAGAAGACAAAATTTGGGTCTCTTTGGTGGAATGGTATATGCGCAAACTTCCCCCCACTACGCCGTAAAATTTCAAGATGTTTGTCGGCTACAATACTAATATTATTGTACAAACGGCCTCACTTTTGCACGACAATCTTGTAAGGCCCGGTTGTTTCAAATTCGATCAAAGTAAGCGTAGAGTTTAAACTGAAATTTTACGTTCTCCACCAATCAGACGATCCGTTTTCGTAAAAATCTATGCTTTTATCGACCGCTTACTTTGATCGAACTTGAAACAACCGGGCCTAAGTGGTTCGAGTAATAATATTATGTTGTGAAATTTCCATACATGATTAAAATATTTAAAGCATGGAAAATGCAAAAATTTCTTGTGGTGTTCAATGCACAGGTACCCTCAAAATAAAAATAATGGCATCACTGATTTTCCGCGGCAACACAAAAGAAAATGAAAGGAAAATCGATAATGACAGCACGGAAAGAAAGTATAATATAACAAATATGATAATGAACGTGAATTTTGACTTCCAAAAAGTGTACTTACATCCTGGATCTGTACACTTTTGAACAATGGCTTCTACAATGTCATGAGTCTCATTTGAGTCAAAACAACATATAACAAAAGACATTATTTTATATTTTTAATATTTTACTACGCATAAATAAAAATAGATTCAATTAACTTTAAAAGAATAACTACAGTCATTTTTAAATTTTTACTTTCCATGATAGTAAAATCGCGTAAACATTGAAAAATAAAGTTTTTCACCACTAACTCGTTTCGTGCAAGAGTTTTTCAAAAAAAAATACTTTTAATATTTTTCACCCTTTTTTATGTAACTTTACACTTTTTTATGAATCAACATTTATTTAAACAATATATTCTCAAGAAAATCCTCAAAATCTAATTTATGAATGATTTATTAATATGAACACAGATGGCACAAAATGTCGATATCACAGAAATCTGTAAAAGTGTTACCAGAAACGAATAATATTATTTCCGAACGAATATATTATTTTAGCGAGAGTAAAGTAGGGCTTTTTAATACCGGTTTTTTTTAATAACGGTATTAAATAGCGAATGTTTTTTTTCAGATTTGTCATTCTTTTTAGAAATAGGTATTTTTGTAGAAGGTATTTTCTGGAGTAAAAAAAGTAACCCATAAAAAGTTTTTACTATACTCTCTTTCTTTGTAAAATATAACAATAATTAAAGACGAATTAAAACATATAACATAACACTAAACTTACAGAAATTTAATATATTTCTAAAATGTCAGATGTTTTGAGATCTCAAGATATTGATAGATTCGATTATCATCAATATCGTATGACAAATGAATTAGTCAGAATCAGATTTGAGTAATGTAGAATTCTTCAAAACTAAACAGAAATCTAAAAGAAAAAAATTATTATTTGATTTTTTCCCAAAAAACCCAATTTTGCTGTCATGTGTGAACCAATTGTTTTGTCAATTTTCGAAATTCGTAGTGATGTACCTATTATACCGACGGAGTAATTCAAATTTAGAAAATATTCCGCGACGTTATCGGGCCGCCTCGCCGTTGCTAATCAAACTTTTCTAATAATTCCAATTTGAAAAAACCAACAAAATTTCTAAAAATCCGAAATTATACTATAATAATTATTTTTTAACAAAAATTTGATAGATCTTCTTGATCGTCGCCAAGAGTCTGCTTGCCAAGTTTCAGCTCGATTGGATCACGGGAAAAGGATCAAAAATCGATTCAAAGTGTTTGTTGACGGCAAGCAAGCAGACGCCACGAGTTAATATAAGGGGAGTAATAAAACGAACAAATTATGACCAAAATTCTGGCAATAATCAGTTTAGTCTCTATTTCAAACTAATTATATTTTTTAAAAATATTACAAAAGTAGCCTAACATTTCTTTAAGCAATAATCATCTCGACAATAAACTAAGAAAGTCTAAGTCTAAGAAAAAGAATAATTGAGAAAAAAAAAATATTTTTTTAAAGTATAATTTTCATCGCCCATTTACTTTGTTTAACATATCCAAAGAATCTCAATATAATAAAATTAGCATTTTTCAATGATTAAAGCTCAAATCACAATTCTACAGTCACATCACGATATTATTGGTTTTGCTGTTTTAAGACTTTTTTTTCCTGAAGTTGTGTTCTTAGGCCCGGTTGTTTCAAATTCGATCAAAGTAAGCGTAGAGTTTAAACTGAAATTTTACGTTCTCCACCAATCAGACGATCCGTTTTCGTAAAAATCTATGCTTTTATCGACCGCTTACTTTGATCGAACTTGAAACAACCGAGAAAATAAAGAGCACATGTGGAGAATCTCGCCTTAACCTCGGCGGGCGACGCCGGACTGGACTTAAAATGACTTAGTTTATTGCATGTTACTGCCAAGTCGTTAAATACCGGGATCCTGATATTGGACAATTCAATACCGGTATTGGAAAAATCTAAAAAAAGCCCGGAATCCGGAATTGGAAGCCCTAGAGTAAAGCCAAAAGCAAAGATGTACCGTAAGGAAGAAGAAAAGTAATTAAAACAATATTAAGGCGGCCATATACGCTCCGGTAGACCGTAGAGGTACATCTGTTCGGTCGACCTCTAGATACGTACCGCAGCGTGTGTGTTGTTCGCGGGTGGAGGTTTCCAGACCTGTACAGGTGACCGCAGAAGAATTGAAATTCTATACTTTTTGTCTGTGCGGCCGCGGCTGACAAATCTGTGCGTGTGTGGCGCTCTCAGTTTATATTCTCTATTCTATGCTCTCAGTATAGTCCGTCTAACTTATCTGAAGAATGGCCAAATTTGGAACTAACGACGCCATATTGGATTATCTACAGCTGACAGACCTTTGACAGACTTTGTTTACAGAGGGGTTCACGACTGTTTCGATGGTTTTTTAAGAAAATTTTAGATTGTCACCACGCCAAAAACCATTAAAAGCGGTGTTCGGGAAATAATCTTGAAAATGCACACGTTTTTTGAAGAGGAACAACGTCTAAAAGCCCCAATTATACCGTTTGATTTTGTTCATAGACTTATTGCCGCCACTTCAGGTTAGTGCTGCCATGCAGTTATAATGATTTTCCCATACTTAGTTTTTTATTTTACTATTATACAATTTCTTCAGGTATTTCTGAATCGGCAATTTACAAAATAGTTAAAGAAGGTAAAGTGGCCGTGGAAATGGAAACCCGGAAAAAAAAGAACAAGGATGAGTGGAAACATTGAATTAGAAGCCGTAAGATGAGAAAAGTTTTAGAACATATTTTATTCGATAATTTTTTTACATAGAATTTTTATTATTTATACTTTTTATTACATAATTCATTAACGCGTTCATTTGTATAAACGTCTTTTTTCAAAAATAAACTTTTGTATTTATGCACATTAAAGACTGGTTGCATCAACTTACTTTATAGCAATAGTTCATTTAAAGCATAGATTTTTACGAGAGCGAGTTGTTTGATCGGTGGAAAATGCAAAATATCTATGCTTTGAACGAAAGATTACTATAAACCAATTTGATACAACGGCCCTAAACCGATTGATATCCTTAGGTGTTACTGAGTTAAACATGGTGGTCATGATCATTAGGTATGAGGCACCGAATAAAACCGGCGCCACACTGCGCGGATCTTCCGCCGCGTCTCTTCTGTCATGGAACATCGCTACATTTCTTTCCATACAATGTGCGCTTATTAAACACACTACGCGGATGATCGGTCGATCTATTTGCTTTGATTTGATTTGGCGCAACGGAAGAAACGCGGCGGAAGTGTGGCGCCGGCCTAAAAGAATTATTATTGTTTGTTTTTTTTCCTGAAAATTGTATTTTTCTTTGATTTTGAAAAAACGCCATTTTGTGACGTTGTGTATTTTACGAATGTATATTTTGATGAATTTATTTGTACGTTAGTTTACATTTTTTGTTTTTTATCGTGTCGTATACCTTCTTAATGACTGTTTAAGAAAAAACGAATTTGAATAAAATTCCCTACAAATGAGATAATTTTTAGACTATGGGCAGTACTACAACGATTGGGACGCCCTCCTTTATTCTCCAGATAACTTGGACGGACTTTAAGACTCATGCGGTGTACCGCAACGTGTATGGGATCTACGGGTAAGCCCATACACGTTGCGGTACGGACCGATCTGCGATATGCGGTGTACCTCTACGATGCACCGGAGTGTGTATGGCCGCCTTTATGTTTAAAATTTAAATTGGATATATAGTGTAATCGGTGAGAGGTTTTAGACGACGCTGAGAATTTGTACAATCATTGGTGGCATTGACTCAAAATAAAAAAGAAGACAGATGATAACAGAATAATGATGATTATACCAAAACTAGTCCCGTTTACTTACTCAGTAATTATTATTTAGTAATTCTACAATATCTTACGAGAATTTTATTGTTAGACGTTCTCAATGATACTTAATTTGTTGATTTAGAATTTATATTTGATATTTTGACGATTACAAAATAAATAATACTACTTTCAGTAAGCTAATATTCGTAAAAGTGTAATACTTATTTTAAAAAAAACGTGCGTGTCATCAAATTTTTGAAAGTTGTATAAAAGTTCTTTATTTGTCTTCTTTCAAATATTTGAAGGGCCTAAGCTATAGCCATCTATGATAGAAAATTAGTAATTCCCAAGCAAACATTGATGTTTCACAGATTTCACAGAACAATCTATTGGTATATCTCTAGTTTTTCAAAGTGATAGGGAATTATTTCTCATTTTTATTCACACCAAACTGCTCGCCTACCGGCTCCTGACCACAGAATATAGACATAACTCCTGACCACTATCCACCATATTGCTAATTATTGCTCCTCCATATCTTTGAACATCTTTCTAACTGATAACATCACCTCGTATCTATGGTTTATTTATTGGCATAGAAAAATGAAAATAATAAAGTATTCGTAGGCTTTGACGTTTTGTCGTGTTTCACATTAGTTTTATTTGTAATTCTTTTTTGTTTATTTATGATATATTTTTAAAGGTTCTTAGTTTTATTTCAACCTATTAAATTGTTACCGTTACAATTTTTCTTAACAATTAATGAAATGAGCGGGTATTATGGACGTGAAAGTTACCTTGAAATCATATTTGCGATTACATTATTAAACAATTACTCGTTTAATACAAATCAGGCGTGATCCCACTGAATGCCGTGCAAACATTTGCAGGTTGTCGTGCTCGGTACGATTACGGCAACACATTTTTTAAGTTGCCAAGGTAGACCCAATTTACATTAATTGTTAAAATTCCATAAATATAATATTTGCTTTGGTTTCACATTTTTTTTACTTGAATTGTTAATTGAACATTATTTTATTTATCGTTACCTTTTTGTTACAAAATGTAAACATTCCAAATTAAAATATTTCTATCCTCGCGGAATATTTCTAAAATATAAAATATTTCTCACTCACTGTTATTGGATTATTCTTTTAGGTAATATTATACTTTCTTAGTTTCTGAGGATTGTATATATATTTAATCAATAAAAATGGCTGAAGATTATTCTGACACAGAGTGGTTAGCTGACTTGTTGAGGGATGTGCAACTTGAGCAATTTTACTTGAGAATTCGGGACGAATTACAGGTTTGTTTTATGATTTGTTAATATCCTTCCAATATATGTTGAAAAATTGATTATATAAATGATGTTATGTAGAAATCAAGAAGGTGTGTCACCTTTTTTGAAAGATTAATTTGTAAAGCTAGCTCACTGACAGAGAATAGGTAGGCAGAAAGGACAGAACCCACACTCTTCTTTCATGGAATGTCATCGCCATTCACTTTCACATATCTTCGCATGCATGCTCATCAATTGATGAAGTTCGTAACATAGCCAATATCGGTTCTTAACTATAATAATCTTTCAGGCTCCTGGTGCCTTTGATACTTGGCTTAGTACTTCTACCTCATAGTTCTTCACCATGCTCTCTTCACTTATAAATTCCGCATGCCCAAATCATTTCATTGAACTTTTTTTAATTCTAATGATTATGCTACAAATTGATCTACTTTCATTCTTAATTTGTTCATTTTAATAAGGAGCTGAGACTACCGCACACGGACTTTCTGCATGCAATGTATAAATAACACATGTTTCTCTTTAATCCAAAAAGTCTATTTATAAATGCCAAAAAGTTATATTTTATCTTCTACCAAATTTTATATTACAGTTCATCTATTGGATATGTTACAGTGAATCTGATTTTCTAGTGAGTCCATCATTCACTGGCATTTTAGAGAAAGTATATTCAAGGTCATTCTTATCATATTCAAAGAGTTTTTCACCAATAGAAATGAATACAATATTTTAACTTGCACTTACTAGTGAATTTATTGGTTTCCGAACTGTCAAAAATTAAATTTGACAAGTCTGAAATCCGTTTCCGTAAAAATCTATGCTTTTAAACGAACTTTTATTTATCCAAATTGAAACAACCGGGCCTTGAATAACAATTTAATAAGTCATTGCGTGAACAAGGTTCTTACTGCATTATTAATTTCTTCTGTGCAAATCAACATTATGTAGGTAACGGATATTATTAAAATAGTCATTTTGAAGTGTTGAAAGTTTCGTCTGCACCAATTCTTCATTATATGATTTTATAACAAGATTCTAATGGCACATGGACCTTGTTTTTCAAAATTTATTTTGCGTTTTGTGTCTCATTCTACACTAGTCTAGTCCAAAGTCATCACAAAGCGACAGTATTTCTAATTTTTATCCTTTGAGCGATAGCATATTCTCTATTCTGTGGCGATAGTTCTGTTTCTCGAACTGTCACACTTCTGGACTGGTCTTTGATATTCAATGATTAGTTTAGGTAGGTAACTAAAACGTAATATATTTTTAAAATTTTAATCGCGAACACTTACGAAATTCTGATCATCTTATAATTCAAAAGACAGTCGATTAAACTCATAAAAATGATACGGTGCGAGCAAGCTTCACGTCTGTCACCGACGTCGAGCCGAGTAAGTTTGCGAACTTAAAAACCGCGCACTTTATGTTGTACGTCTACCACCCGTGCTTACACGTGCGCAAACAAGAAACGCAAACACATTTTTGATAAAAAGATAGAAAATTGGAAATGCGGAAGAATCTGAATGAATTCAAACGTAAATGATGACTTAGAATCTCTTTGATTTTTGTATTTTTCGCATCGAGTGTTTGTTACTTGACGCACTTTTAAAGGTTCATTTAAAATTAATAATACCGGGTGTATGTTTATTTATGTTTCTATATTTGTAAGAAATAAACTTTTGTTGTATTGTTATAAAAAAAACATATTTAATAAACTTAATTGACAAAATACATATTCATTAATAAAAATTTTCCCTTAACCCCCCAATATTTACATGGTGACATAACCTCGTTTTGTTCCGGCAGTCGTCAGATATCATAAAAAACCCGAGTGCGCGATCTTTCAGCCGACACCTTACTTCGCGATTCGTATTCGTTTTGCGGTGCCGCTGTCCTATTTTAATTTAGGAGTTAAAATAGGACCGCAAAATGAATAAAAATCGCCTAGTGTAGTGCCGCCTTTATACTTTCTACGCTTTAAGAATTACGTGTACAAATTGATGGTTTCACCGATATATTGTCTATGCTTTGAGTAATGTATTTTCACGGATTATGTGTAGTGAATCTGAGAATTCGTTGATTTAGATGTTTTCACTGCCCCCACTCTGCTCGACCGGGAAAAGTACATTTTTACTAGTGAAAGTATAGTCTCACTAAAAATGCAAATTCGCTGTAACATATACATTGCTTCGAATATATTGCTTGAAAAATAGTTAAAAAAATAATATACAAATTTGTGGGCCCTCCGGTCTCAACAGAATGGTTAAATTTGTAATGAATATTATTTACAATATTGAATTGATTTGATGTGTGTAATATTCTACTAAAAAGTAACAAATGTAGTAAATGATACTTACTTAAGGCGATAAGGCGATTTTGTATTAATTTTAAAATAATAATGTCTATTCCTTTAATTTATTAAAGAAACAAAGTTATCAACTATCTAAAAAGGATTGAAAAAATACACAAAAAATAAAGAATTATAAAAAAATAGCATTTTTTAAAACATAAATTGCATGTAAACAAACTAATAGATTTTACTATAATTGTAATAAATTTAAGATAATCGTTATTGCCTGCCCAACATAACTTGGCGTGTGGCAAGATTTGAACTAAAACCCGCCCCGCCCGCACCCGGCGGTAACCCCTCGCCCTGTAATTCAGTACAATTTTGTATTTGCTCGGGAGCTGTGACATCTTGATTACCAATATACACTGAATTATTATGTCCAAAACAACCAAAACAGTCCGGGGTGGTGCAAGAACAAATGCCAATGAAGTATTCAAGTTTTGCGAAGCTGAAAAAGCAAATATGTAATGGACCGATATTACCGTCTAACAGTTTGACAAATAGAGTGGCCGGCGTGGAGCGCGCCGTTACCTGACCAAATTTATATTGAAGGCTCTGACACTGGTCACCGAACATTCAGTACATTATATATTGTGTAATAAATTTACAACCTCGCATCTTCTGTTTCACAATATGGGCGCCCTCCCTCGCACGCCAA
This sequence comes from Agrypnia vestita, assembly GCA_016648135.1. NCBI lineage: Eukaryota > Metazoa > Arthropoda > Insecta > Trichoptera > Phryganeidae > Agrypnia > Agrypnia vestita. The sequence goes on from JADDOH010003543.1 coordinate 108,352, forward strand.
GTTATAGTGGTGGCACTCTAACTTTGTAATATTATTGAATAAAAAAGACATCTCACGAGCCATTCAGTCATGAAAGGTCCACAAAGTGGAGCAATTTTCATCATTTTTAAAACATCAAAGGTTTGGTAATTTATTAATCAATTATATAATTTAGTTTGTGTTATTTTAATAAGATATCCGTATTTCAAATATACGTAACTAAATGAATCAATTTTAAAATGAGATATTTCCTTACAAAAATGTGATAAAAAACGCAAGATAAGATATGAAAAAAAATGGTGAAATTTGCTCAATTTGCTGGACGATCGCCTTAACTGGTGGAATGAATATTCAATCTATTAGCTTCTAATTTTTTAATAAGATTTTTTTATCGCCCATTGTTAGCTGTAGATTGTCTCGCTCAATTCAAATTCAAAATAGTATTAATAATAATATTCAGCTATGGAAAAATACTTGATTGATCATATTGCAAAGCATTTGGCGTTTGTAAACACATCATTTCAGCAAATTTAATGTGAATACTTTAAGAAATTATTTATCTTAAAAAAAACTAACAAAAAGATTACTTATACACATCAACATGTTGACATTATTTAAATTTATTATTTTTTAAATACACTTTAGGTGTCCAGGTTGGCGCACTTTGATTATGTTCATCCTGATGATCTGGAAAAAATTGGCCTCAGTAAACCAGGCATCCGCAGACTTATGGATACTGTCAAAAAGAAAAAGATGAGTCAATGGAAGAAGAACATATTAAGCAAACTAATTGGTGGTGGTAAACAGAGCTCTAGCGTTACTACCAGCACTACAGTTAGTAAGCCAACACCAAACGCCAATAGTGGAAGTATCACACTCACCTGTTTAATCATGGAGAAAGATTTGATGTAAGTTTGATTCTGAACATCATTTGTACTGCTGTACTAAGCACAGACGGGATATCTGCATGACAGATAAAACAGATCTGGAACCCAGATATTGTTCCAATCGCAATTGAACATGTTCAGTGTAAAATAAATTTCTTAATAGCAGCAATAACTATAGATACCATTGAATTAATTTAGTAAATAGTAGTTATCCACAGTGATACTTTTCTCAGAATTGTTTCTGTCTATTGTAAATTTTAAAATTGTAATATTGTAAATAAAATAAACATTATAAATACCGTTGAAAAAATTGAGACATTAGAACAAATGATTTCTGATAAAAATCACAAAAAATACCTTCCGATATAGGTACCCTGTGCTTAGTACATATATGTGTACATCTTATTATATCTGAGAAAGTTTTTTTTTAAGTCCATCTGGTTCCTTTAGTCAAACATGTACCAATTTTCATCACTGTCATACTGTCAGCATCACTTAAGGGTGATATGATTATATATTAAGTCATCAATACGTTTTTTGCTATGGAATAGCTGTTTTGCATATGAAAAAAATAATTAATTTTATAAAATTACATTTTATTTTCTTTTCGGTGTATTAGCGTATATATTCCACTCTTTTTCACCAAGAGTCATTAATTGGTTTTAGTGATTTCTGGCGCAAATTCCATATGACAAGCGCTTTTACATAATTTTTGCAGATTAAAGCATACAAACTTTGGAAGCGAAAAACGTGAATTTGTTACTCAATGACTTCTTGCGCTATACTGACGATATATGTATAAATAAATCAGTATACAAGAGAATATATTATTATCTGTATGTGTAATAGCATGAATAAACCATTCGTAAAAGTTTCATAATAAATGGTTTGTAAGGGCAAAAAACTTAACAGCTGGTGTTGGGAATAATTTTTTCAATATATATTATATAAGGTGAGTGCAAAAGATCTATTGTTCCATTCTAATGTTTGAAAACACCTTTCTTTATTGTTTTCATTGTTATTATAATCTCAATCTCATGAATTATGTAGAAATTAAATGTAATATTTAATATTTTGCGGAGAAAGTGAATGATTTTTCTGAAGTACATTTTAACAATACTGAGAACATATAATGAATAATATTGTCAAGTCCTCCGAAAAATAATATTATTCAAACTTCTGTTTCCCCGATTCCCAAATTCCCTCACCGCACACAGGAATCTTAATTCTTTTTGGTGAGGTATAACATACAATAATAATTTTATTGTTAATATTTGCTACTTATCATTGTTATAAAAGTAATCATAAGTATTATCTATTAAATAAATAAATAAAAAAATAAAAATTTGTATACTACATTAAAACCCTGTTAATTCGAACTCTGATAATTTGAAATTTTTTAGTGACGAAATGAAAAAAAAAATTAGATTTTTTTTGGGAGTGAGAACAGCAAATGTGTCGATATTTGGTACTTTAGTAATAGATATGTCGCGATCTTTGCATAAGCATAATAAATATTGTTTTTTCAAAATAATTTCTTGAAGTATGCAAAAACACTTATGTTTTTTTATAAAAATAACTGCATTTTTCATTAATTTTATGACTTGACAAATTACGGAATTATATTGCAATTTTTTTTACCTAATTATTAAGAATTAGCAGGGTTCCGCATAATTCAAAATGTTTTTTTTTTGGGTCCCTAGAATTTCAAATTAGCGAGTTTCTACTGTAGTATAAATCTATTTTTAAATAAAATTCAGATGAAAATTATATTTTACTGTTCACTTTGGATTTAGTTTACTTACTAGATTTTTAAATATGAAATTGGTCATTAACCTATGTATAATATTATAATCATTTACAGAAAATAATCAGCAGAAATGTAATCCTAAAATATATTTTTCAATATCCTACCTATTTTATTATAAGAATAAATTTCCTAAAAAATAAAATTATGTTCCAAACTAACGTTTTGTTTTCGTAGTGAAAAAAAACTTATTTATTAATTTATTTTAATTACCTAACTTTTATTTATTACAGACTCTCCGATAAGTTGGGTGATGGGTCCTTCGGTGTGGTCCGCCGTGGTGAGTGGAAAAGATTTCCCGAATCTCCTGCACTTTCAGTTGCTGTGAAAGTTCTGAAAGCCGATGCGCTAACTCAACCCGGAGTGTTTGATGATTTTGTGAGAGAAGTACAAGCGATGCACTGTCTGGACCATCCGCATCTTATTCGCTTACACGGCGTTGTGTTTCAGCCATTGATGATGGTTTGTGAACTGGCACCCAAAGGGGCTCTAATTGATTGGCTTCGAGCCCAGAACGGGAGGGTCTCTCTGCACCTGATCAGTCGCTGGGCGGTGCAGGTCGCCCAGGGAATGGCTTATCTTGAACAGAAGCGGTTTCTTCACAGAGATCTCGCTTGCCGTAATGTCCTGCTTTCAACACTAGATATGGTAAATTAAATAGTAAATATTTTATGCATGTCCATTACTTTACTAATTATTACTGGAAACTAACAGTTCAGATACCTCCACCGGCAATAATAACTCAATGATGTAGATGTTTAACTATGCGACCCCTTTTATAAATTCAATTAGAATTGAAATTATAAAACAATAATGTAATCAATTAGTGGAAACAATAATGCATTTAGATTCATTACCATTAAAGTAGAACCTCATTAATTCAAAATTCAAGGAATCAAAAAAAAATTGAATTATGCAGTACTACATTAATTTGAAATTTAAGGCACCTACCGAAAATTGTTTTTGAATTTGCGATGCTTTATTGTGAAATATTTAAAAACACAGTTGTTTATTTAAAAACGGGATCAACTAAAATGAAAATTAAAAAAGCGAAAAACAATTTTAAAGGAGAAGTACAAGCAATTAGCGCAAGCTAAAACTATCCAAACACATCAAGGCAGCCAGCCAACTGAAGAAGCATATACAGATTTCCACAATTTTAGGGATCACGACATAATACATATAGTGTCGGGTGACCAGTGACAGAGCCTTTAATAGCATAAAATATGTTTAATTTCATCGACACACAAACACCCCCTTTATGTCATTTTTTCCAGCCATAATGAAATGGAAATGGTGTGTCAATTTATTAATATCTACCCATGTAGAGATCCTATAAATATCAAAGAGGTCTCATTTGAAAGATAAAACAATAAGAATCAATATTACCTTAAGTATTTCACCAAAATTAAAAAAAAAGAGACCAAAAATAATTGTTAAAAATATTTATGAAAAAAAAACCATGTTTTTTTTTTATGAAAAAAAAAAGTTTTTTTTTTGACATATTGGGGTTTGTCGATGAAATTGATCATATTTTATGATATTAAAGGCTCCGACACCAGTCACCGGACACTATATATAAATTGAATTCCACAAAATACATAGACACCCACATGGGTGCGATAGTAAATTAATTTTTTTTTATATTATGTTATTAAAATTTTTCAACTTATGTGATTTGAAAAATCGTGGCACATAGATCTGAAATTTTTCTTGAATTACCAGGTTAATCGAGTTAACGAGGTTGACCTACTATGAAATAGACATTTTGGGTCTTGAAGTGTTTGTTTGAATTGTTCAGTATTTATTTTTAATATTGAATTAAAAAGGTACAAATTTAATTTGTATTTTTAAGCCTTACTCTGCTGTCATAAAAGATTATTAAACATTAACTGTGCTGACCAAATTGGATAGAGGTTACGGGCTACAAGTGATAGCACACTTGGGTAGTGACCGGCAAGATCAGCTGAATACACTTTAAATGCAGTAAATGAAGGATGTATGTAGATAATTGATTCATATCTACTGATGATTACATATCTACTGCTCCTCTCGAGACTATAGCAGAAATAAATAACTCAAATATTGTGTAGGTAGTACAGGGTTTAGTAAAAATTATATTTTTAGTAACACAACAAACTTAAAATTATAATTTAAAAATGTAAACAAAATATTTGGGTTTTCAGGTAAAAATTGGTGATTTTGGTTTGATGAGAGTACTGCCTGACTCGGATGACTGTTATGTCATGACGGAGCATAAAAAGGTACCTTTCCCCTGGTGCGCTCCGGAGTCTCTCCGCTCCAGACAGTTTTCTCACGCGTCAGATGTCTGGATGTATGCTGTCACTCTGTGGGAAATGTTGACCTTTGGGGAAGATCCTTGGATGGGTACGATTGTGATCATATACAGTTGAACCTCGTTACAACAAATACCGCTATATCAAAAGAATGTATATTAATTTTTTTCCAATGTTATCTCTACAATCAATTTTTATACAAAAATGTATTTGTAAAGCGTAATTTTATTAGAATGTATAGAAATATTATTTTAGTTCCATGCGTATATCAATATATTTGCATAAATATATAACAATTTTTATTTGTTAAGAAAAGTATTTTTTCACATGCAGTTGGCATCAAGCGAACGGCCGGTGGGGAAGAGTTTTATGGCCTGGACGGTGGCTTGCCGTCATAAAAGGCAACAAAACACACGGTGGCGGAATTGTACCATTAAGTTTTTCTTGCGATCATAGTTGGCTCCTGCAAAGCAGTTTGCTATAATCCCTGTAAAGATTATTTGGACAGTATTTCTTTTATGGTTTATGGCTGATTGTCAAAAAAAGTTTGAATGTCACAAATGTATACACACCTCTAGAATCACTTACCCGGTCGTGTGCCGGCCGTATGTAACGCGGATGTAATGTAAATTTTATTTTTCGGTCCCTTGGATTTCGCAATAATGAGGTTTTGCTGTATACACATAATTATTTTCTTTTTCAAATAACTCGGAGAGTATATATTGGTCGTCTGTCTTCCACCCCACTTCCTCTCACATGTCACATTATGCAGTTGATTTACCTTCGGCAGTAATCAGAGATAGCTTTGATTGGTTAAAAAATTTTTATGATTTTTTTCATTGGCAATAGGCATGACGACAGTATTAAAGAATAAGTGATTTTAGAGAAGAAAATATTTTGAAAGGATTCTAAAAAATGATCCAGTTTTAATATACACATTGAGATTAATAAGGTTTTCAATAAAATAAAAGTATAAAATAGTGCAATCCGCCATTTTAACTGATACACTGGTCAGAGCGAATGATGTCACGCCTTAGTACCCATCACCGTGTCTTTGAACCGTTGCCATAGACACAATGCAATGTTTACTGAGACTTGACGTCACGTAGATGAAATGACAGCTGCGGGTATTTTTGCGCAAAAATAAAAATATGTAGATGAAAATGCAATTATTTGCGTAAAAACTTAGTTTATTACTGAAATAATGTTATTTTCGGTAATAGTAGACGTGTACTTACAATATAGAATGTTATTTCAAAATCTGTCATCATGCCTATTCCACGAGAAATCAATTATTTGTTTTTATTACAATTGTACATCACACAGTCAGATTGCAATGATATTTTTACGGAAAATCTATAGTCCTCTAAGATTATATTATTATTTTGATTGAACGTTTATTACATTACATGAATAAATGCAACACGGATTAATATTTTTGGCACTTGCGTGCTGTTTGTTTACGCTCGGAAAGCTGTCACTTTGATACTTGGCCAATAACTAACAAGTTAAGGTGTAAGTAGTAGATCGTAAGTGACATTGTGAATAATAAATATCTTTTAAAGGCAATTTACTCTTATACATAGACATTTTGTGAATAATAATCTTTCTCTCCGAAATAAGGTGAGCCGATATTGAGTGATTATGCGTTTCTGGGGAATAAAATTGATCAAAAACAGAAAATATTAAATTAGATATTTGATTATTTTAAAATGTATCATAACTGACCATTATCTTCCAAAGTTGTTTTTATCGTGGACATAATACTGTCATACTAATTTTATGATAAACCACTGAGAGATATATACTAAATATATTGATCTTTCAGACTGTGTAAATAATTATAAAATGGACATTAAAGTAAAGATCAAATATTAGATTAAAATATATTGACTATAACAAAATTATTAAGAGTTATTATTGTTTTACTACTAGTTACGGGAAGAACAGAACTTCCCATTGACAGGTGTAAAGTTATCATTTACACCTTTTAATTCTGTTCTTCCCGAAACTAGTAGTGAAACACTAGTAACTCTTAAGAATTGTGCGCATGTTATAAAGTTAGTTAAAAAATATTTTTTAATTAAAATGTTATACCAAAAAGCAGCTGCCAAATTAATTAAGGATAACAACCATTAATTGATGACAACTCAAGCTGATCGTGTTTAGTGCCTATTGTGAGTTTTATGTAACGAAAAATTTGTGCACATTATCTGCTATATTATACTTCTAATTATTTTTTCCTTTAAAAAAATAAAACCAAGATATTTTCAAACGAGGTTAAATGCTTGTTCTATGAAAATAGGAATAACTTTGTGTTCTTCTAGAACAAACCCCTGACTACTAGATCACTGGTCTTAACCGCTAGACCAACAAGCTGCGCAATCTGCTATATGTTTTTGTATTATTTATATGGTTTATCACAAAATATTCACGGGACCATGCAAAGGGCTATCACTGCACGCTACACGGCCACTACATCCTGGTACGATAAGTGTATGATAGGTGTTTAGATAATATATATTTGTCTGCAAACATTTAAATCATGTTAAATAAACTAAAGCATATTCTCCCAGGTCTGAATGGTTCTACAATCCTACGCTTAATTCTGCGCGAGGGCCAACGCCTGTCCCTGCCTGACGCCTGTCCTCCTGACTTATATCTCCTGATGATGCAGTGCTGGGATGTGGTCCCTAAGGAGAGGCCTTCCTTCGCAGCTATCCTGCAATATCTGACCACCAATAGGCTCGTCTCGGTTACTGCCAATCAAAAGCAAGTTATTCTATTTTTTTTGTTTTTGTCTCGTAACACAGTAAATGTAGGCATATCTTTGCAGTTTGAGAACATTTTCTTAATACGAGGGCGGTCCAATAAGTACCTAGCTTCATCACCCGATGGCGCTACTATCGCAAGAGAAATTTACTATTGTGTAGTACATTCTCGTAGATGACTACTGTCAAAATTTCAGTCGAATCGGACTCGTAGTTTTGTTTTGACCGCGTGTGGAAGTGGGCGTGTTCGCGGATTTTTGAAAAATGGAAAAAGAGTAATATCGGTCGGTGATTCGATTCTTGTTTTTGGAAAAGAAATCGCGCAGCGAGATCAAAGAGCGCTTGGATGCTGTGTATGGTGACTCTTCTCCTTCGATGGTGACTGTCAAAAAAATGGTTTAATGAGTTTCAACGTGGTCGCACATCGGTTTTTGATGAGCCACGCCCAGGTGCCCCGAAAACGGCTTTTACTGAGTATAACGTAACAAAAATCCACGATCTCGTATTAGCAGACCGCCGATTGAAGGTGCGCGAGATAGCTGAGACAGTAGGCATCTCAAAAGGCCGCGTGGTTCATATCTTGCATGAAATTTTGGGCATGAGAAAACTGTTGGCGCGATGGGTGCCACGTTTGCTCACTCCGGACAACAAGCAAAACCGTGAGACTACTTCAGAGCAGTATTTGACGCTATATAAGCGCAATCCGAAGGAGTTTCTACATTGTTTCGTGACTGTGGACGAAACATGGATCCACCGGTACGCACCAGAGACCAAGGAACAGTCGAAACAGTGGAAGGCGAAGACTGTCCTATCGGCCGGAAAGGTGATGGCCACCGTTTTCTGGGATTCACAAGGTGTGATCTACATCGACTACCTGGAGAAGGGCAAAACAATCACAGGGCTGTACTATGCCGAATTATTAGGCCGATTCGACGCCGAATTGTAGAAAAAACGGCCACATTTGGCGAAGAAAAAAGTGCTCTTCCACCATGACAACGCACGGGCACACACCTCCGCCCTTGCCACGGCCAAATTGGTCGGATTGGGCTACGAACTGCTGCCCCATCCACCGTATTCTCCAGATTTGACCCCGTGCGACTTCTTTTTGTTTCCAAACTTGAAAAAGTCACTTGCCGGGCAGAAATTTGAGTCGAATGAGGAGGTCATCTGCGTCAACTGCCACAGAGGCCTACTTTGCAGACCTCAAGAAAAGGTATTTTTCAGACGGGTTAAAGAAATTGGAGCTTCGCTGGATCAAGTGTATCGAGCTAAAAGGAGATTATGTTGAGAAATAAATTGCTACTTTTCCAAAATTTTCGTTTTTCTTTTGTAGGCTAGGTACGCCCTCGTACACAACTGAATAAATAAATGATTGCAAAATATTTATGGATTATTTTCATGATATTTACTATCTTTTTGTTTACCTTGTCAGACAACACTTGAATACTGTAATATGTAGTGCACTTACAAATCAAATTAATATGTATATGAATGAATATGTACAGTAAAACCCCGTTAATTCGAATTTTTTAAAACCCCCTAGTCCCAAAATGCTAATTTCATAGTAGATTAACCCCGATAATTCGAAAACTCCGGTAATTCATAATTCAAAATAATTTCTAGTCCCTTGCGCCATAAATCAATATATAAATAATTCAATTTTTTTTAAATTAAAAAAAAATTCAATTTTTTTCGCAAGTGGGAACAACAGTCAATTTCGGATACTTTAGTAATAGAAATGTGGCGGTCTTTGTATTAACATAATAAATATTGCATTTTTAAAATGATTTCTTGAAATACATATGCAAAAATGCAGACGTTTTTCAAAAAATTAATAATATTTTTAAAGAATTTTACAATTTTTGGAGAATTTCGCAATCGCATCACGATTTTTGGATTTTTAGAAAAAATTTGGAATAATTTTTAGTCCCTACAATCAATAGATTTTAGTTCACAAAATTAGATTTTTTTTTAAATTTGACGAAATTGAATAAATAATTCGATTTTTTCGCAAGTGAGAACAACAAATGTATCTTCTTCTTCTTTTGGTGTCATGTCAGGTCCCCCCAACGTTGACTATCACCCGAGAGAAAGCGTCCCTGTCCTGGGTAGCACGAAACAGCTCTCCAACTCTTCTTATGCCAAATGTATACTTTAGTAATATAAATGTCGCGGTCTTCATATCGTAATATAAGTGTCGCGGTCTTCATATCAGCATAACAAATATTGCGTTTTCAAAATGATTTCTTGAAATGTGCAAGAATACAGACGTTTTTCACTAAATCAATAACATTTTTCATGAGTTTTATGATTTTTAGCGAATTTCGCAATTATATTGCGATTTTTAACTTTTTTTGTACCTTAAATTTCGAATTAACGGGGTTCCCCGTGATTCGAATTTTTTTTTTTGGGTCCCTTGAATTTCAAATTAACGAGGTTTTACTGTATTAATATTTCATATTCTCAAATCATAATTTGAATATTGCATCGTTAATCTAGTTTTTATTTTATATTTTAGTTATTCCGAAGAAGGAAAGCTGTCCACGGAAGCCGGGGACTGCATCATTATTATTGACGGAAGAACAGAACTCTACTGGTGGAAAGGACAAAACCAAAGAACTTTTGACATTGGTCTCTTCCCAAAGTACGTTAATTTGTGTTATTAAGAGAGAAAAAGATCTTGCTTTTTCCCTTGAAAATCAAATCAGTTTGCAGCACTGCGAAATCCTGTTATTCGAAATTCACCATAATTCAAAATTTTTAAACACCATTTTAAACACAAGAATTTCCTAATTGATCAACCCTGATAATTCATAATTCTAAATCGGGCCATAAATCAATACATTTTCACTGAAAAGTATACTTCTGTAATATAATAGCAAGTGATATTGACCCATTCATGGATTTGTGATTAATGTTTGAAATCTTTGAAAGAATGTTGTATTGGTAAAACTTATTAGTTTCATTAACAATAATTTCTATTAATTTACTTAAAAGGGTTTAAAAAAATTGATATCGGCAAATCAGCTGTCAACATTATCAGGATTGCTGATGCAAATTATTTCAATCGGTTACACATGGTGCATTAATTTCAGATTTATATCTGATTGTATCTGTGATATCCTCGTCTTTCACACTGAGGAAGAGAATCTTGTAGGACGTTGGGTATCCTGAGAAAGTTTTTGTGCGCTCGAATATAATTGTGCATCACGCGATAAATTATGCGGTTTTTTGGTAGCTTACAAAGTAGTTCTTGACGTGAGGATTTTATACAAAGAGAGAAACAGAGCATGCCAAGACGGCGCGCCCCTTTTTATACACATTTATTCTCTCGTGTTTCCTGTCTCTTTCATACATCCCGACATACAGTCACCCAGATATATTGCACCCCCCCACATTTAAGTCACGCACTCATCTTACCGGCTGCGCCAGTTGTGGTTTCCTAGTCCTTCACACTCACGAAGAGCATATTGTACGAAGTCGGGTATCCAGAGAAACTCGTCCGCTCGAATATAATCTAATGTTTCTTCTTTCGTCAGTCCATATTTCGACATACAGTAAAACTTTGGTCTTATATTCCTCGTTTGGTTTTACATTCGTTTTCCCGCTTTAGAATTTTTCTTTTTCTTTCCCAAAACTTAACATTAGATGAATGTTGAATTTTCAATGAATAAATGAATGTAAATATTTCTTCTTCTTATGGTGCCATCTCCTATCGGATGTCGGCGAACGTTCTGGAGATTAGGATTTTATTTACTGCTGCATGGAACAACTGAGTTGAATTACACTTATACCAGACCTGCAAGTTACGCAGCAAATCATCTGCAAATCTAATATTAATTCATCACATATTTTGGTATTATTTTTATTTTCATTGAAAGCCCGTTTTTCTTCTATACAATATTAATTTCCTTATTTTTAGGTTTTCCTCAGTTTTATGCCTTTTTGTGATATTCCCTGGAGAAGTTTAAAACTGAGGTTTACTGTATTTAATTTTTTTTTCTATTCAAATATTTATTATTCTTAATTCCCTACTTCCAACAGATCGAAAAAGTAAAACAAAATGATGTTTTTAGATTGAAAACTAAAATAAAATTGTACATATTTCACTTTCCACAAACAAGTTTTAAAATATTCAATAAAAAATTATTTTGAAACCACAAAATTGTTCAAAACATGACACAAAACAAACATATAAGTTACTTGAATTTGAATTGATATTGAATCATGAATTATGTAATTTATTTTGGTTATTAATAATATTTTAGTAGCTTCTAAATAAGCCCCATGCAGGACTCTGTCGACATGCAGAGTTTTGTTTGTAGTGCGGATTCTGGTGAGAGATCTTAAATAATAGAAAGATATTCTGTTACGCTAGTACTTTTATTATTTCGTCGTTTATAAGATCAAAAATATATCGACAGATGATGTCAGTAAGATAAAGATTTCAGATATTTTTGTGACTATTTTTACCGCTCCTCATTGTGTGTGTACAGCAATAGCTGACAAAACTTAGCAACCCGCGCTGTGGACATGTATGGTGCGACTCATGTTTTGAGCTGTCTATGGGTTAAAATAGTTATAAAATTTTAATTAAGTGTCAGATTTGGTTATCATATGTACCTGGTGAACTGCATTAAATTATTGATAAGTCTTTTGATCAGAACTGATCTGACAATTAACCAGAAACTTAGTTGTGGTAGATCAGAATTATATTAGGTAGCAAGATCATATAAGTTCTCTTTTATTATGTAAATTTATGTATCTTAATAGAATAATGGAAGTACGTATATCATAATGCATAGTAAATGATCTTTTAATGGAATGGTTTTCACAAGAAACTAAGTAACCTCCATTTATTTCAGATCTATCGTAGACTCGGGACGGAAGCATCAACAGGACATAAGCCGGCCAGTGAAGAGCTCCCTGGTTCACACCGGGCACGGATCGGCTTTTGGAAAATCCTGGGGTAATCCTGGATTTCTAGAAGAAACTTATCTTAAAGATCCTTCTTTAGTTCCCAAAAATGATGGTATGTCAGTGTGAGACAATCTTAATGTTGACTATCTCGACTTTTGCCAGTTGACAAAATTGTTTGTTCTTGGTCACAGAGATAATTTTGGAAAGTAAACTTTAAATTTGCAAGTATGTATCTTCTTAAATTAATTGGTTGTATTAAATTAGCAACAAAATGTGCCTGCAATATATAATGTTATTGTCATGCCATCAACAAGTGAACAATAGGAAAATAAACTCATTGTATGCTTACAACATATAATCATAAGCGAATATGAATTTAAACACTGAAATCATATTGCATTGCACATACATATTTTTATCGTATTTATTCTACATATTTGCCAAGTTTCATACAAGTTTTTTCCATACATTTATATTCTTTCTTAACTAATGTTGCAAAGGGATTCTTTTTCTGCCTTTAACCATTCTGTTGCTAACAATAATAATATTTTTTTAAAAATAACTCATCATATCATATTAGTTAGTACATACCTACGTATATGTTTCCTCTCCAAAACTCTCTTTTATTTCACCACTAAATGCTTTTATTTATCATTGTTTTTTATTTGAAAACAATATGAATTAGTGACAAAGATAAAGTGTGAAAGTGAGTGTGATGTTTGATTGTAACAAACGATGATTTTTAACTTTAACTAGTCCTAATTTGGTGAACAATCATTGTACACCACAAAAGAAACCTCTTTTTTTCAGATTACAATTATCATTCAATGTCACAATCAAATATTAATCACACAGTCACAATCATGGTTATCTCATTGCCATTGTGTAAGCTTTGTGTATGTGCTACTAAAATATTGGACGAGTCATATTAATTTTGAAAACGGAAAGAGTTTAGAAAATAAAATACTAGGTATTTATATTTATTTTTTGCATCTATCACTTACTCAAAAAATTAATGTTACGAGCTTTTGTGAATGCGCTGTTACTCACACTAATGCAAGTGGCTTTCATAAAATGAATGGACTCTACTTTCAATGGCAATCGAGAATGTTTGAAGCAGCTCAAGATACATTTTTTTAACGCATTAATATAATTCTCAAATTACAGACAATAACAGTTGATAAAAATAGTCTAGTGGGTGTGACATTGACTTCTCATAGTGCGGGTTCCGGATTTAGTTTTCGGCGAGATCTTAATATATCTATGTGATTTTCTAAAGCCTGGGGGTTTTGTGACGTGTTTCTCTAGTGTAAATGGACTGTTGTAGTGCTAAAAACTAAAAAAAATAATTAGTCTCAATTTAAATAATCCCTCATTTGTGGGGTATAAAAGCAAAGGCAGCGATATCCAAAATAATTTAAATGCAGTCGCAATGCTTGCGTTTAAATGCAAATTCGAGATTTTATAAGAAACATAGCCTATAAATTTATAGGAAACATGATTTTGGACAGGATAGATACACAAAATCTAGAACTCGGTACATTTTAAATTAGTAATCCTCAGTGACCGCATTAAAAATTCTTTTTAGTTTTTTGGATATTGGTGCCTTTGCTTTTATATCCCACATTCCTAGTTGTTATTTTAGCATCCACATAACAAGGTTGTTATTTTAGCCCGAAGACATCCCTCAGATGTCGAAATTGACAAAGTATTCAATGTTATATAATAGCGGTAAAGACGTGATTGTTATGTTTTATCGCTATCCTTAAAATAGGGGAGAATGTAATTGTTTCATACGTGGAAAATTCTTTAAGTATGGTGAGTGTTAGACTAATAGATTACTTTTGAATTATTCAGGTTCTTGTCCATCCAGTCCAGCCTCCAAAAACTTAAGGCCCTCTGGAAGTTTGAAGAAAAAATCTCCCGAAGCTGTCCAGCCGCAGTCCTTGCGGCGGGGAAACTCCGGAAGCAAACAATTTAATTACAGCAAGCTCACCAATGATGCCACCGTCAGCCCCACGCACACAGGCCTGACCAGGCAGAACTCTAAACAATCCACAAAGAAAAACAAACCGGATAGACCCCCACAGCCCAAGATAATTCAGAATGGTATATTTAATGGATATTAAATCATTATTATCTTATACTTGGATTTACAGTGAAACGCTGATTTTCAACATAAATTGCGAATAGAGTTCAAATATTCTATAATATGTAAATTTACTAGATCGAAATATTTTGCAAATCAGATAAAATCAAATGTATGTATTTGTATAAAATTAAGTGAACTAAAGTCGCTTCTGCTTTTAGTAAATTGTTAAGGGTGTATTTTGGTCTAGAGGCGTAAATTTGGGCATTGTTAAATATATATTTTTAACATATATTTTTTACAATATATTTTTTAACCCCCCCTGGTCCGCGTCGGATATATCCGACAGGCACAAAATAATTTATTTATCGACGGCCGCGTATCGAATTTGAAAAACGTAATTTTTTCCCAATAGAGAAATCCTGTTGTGACCTGTCGTTCCATTTTCAACTCAAAAACATCACAGATTATATTTTAAATCAACAATCAAAACAGAAGTTTTTCAAAATCGTATAGAATTGTCATAGATGGCGCTCCGATCGCGTGTTGTGCAATCGAAATTCAAATATTCCATCGTCAAGGTCACGCGCAATGTGCGCGGGAAATACGATTTATTTTTTTCGATTTTCGATTTATTTGTACACGTATGTACAAATATATATGATATGTTTTGCGATATTTGTCAGTTTTTGTTGGTTTATGATTCAATTGAATACTAATAGTGATTTATTAACAAAAATACACGCAATTTTGTTGCGTTTATTTGAAATATGTGTGTGTGTGAAAGTGTATCATATTTATGTGTTATGAGTGCGATGTCCCGTCGTGTGCCGTGCCGTGCAACAAAATATATCACACAGAAGAAGATTATTATTATTAATAGTAGTGTCGTCTCTAATAAACAAATAAAAAAATTTATTATTATTTTTCAGAAAATGTTGCGCTGGCAACATTATGGAAATTCAAAAAAAGATTATTTTTTTTACTTAAATGATAAAAAAATCATTGCATTTTGACACTTACGATAAAATAATATGAATGTGTGTGTTTTTTTTTTAATATACGCATGTTTTCATGGTTTTTTCGTAAAAAGAAAAATCACAAAAAATTCCGAAAATTTACGGCCCACAACAAGTTAAGAATATACAAAAAAAAAATTAAATAAGTTATAAGCCGGTAATGTTGGGGGTGAAAAAAAAAGAGGGTGTACAGGTTGACATGATATCTTACTTGCCGTTTCCCCTTAGGTGTAAGCAGAGAGGATAGAGCACCACACTCTTCTATCCTGACATACATCTTCGCATGCAAGCTCTATGGTTGTTGAGGCTTATAACGGGACCATCTTCCATCATCTGGTTAATCTGGTCGTGCCACGTCTTCCACGGTCGCCCTCTATTTGTGGCACCGTCAACACTTATATATCCTTCTTACCATTCATTCCTCATTTATTCGCTCAACATGCCCAAACCACCTTAGCGACCCTTTTTAATTCTTTTAATTATGCTAAGATCAGCATTACATTCATTCCTAATATCCTCATTCTTTACTCTATCGTAAATGGATTTGACACACATATGTCTAAGAGATCTCATCTCTACTGCATTCAATCTACTTTCGTTCCTCTTCTGCCAGCTCCAGACTTCACCTCTAAACATCAGTGTTGGTACCAGAATTCTATTATATACCGCTATTCTCGTCTCGGTAGATATATTTCTATTAGAAATTATTGCATACAAAGCTCTGTTCACTCTATTACCCGTCACTGTCCTCTCGATATCTTTCTCAACCTTCCCTCTTCTATGTATCTCAAGTTCTACTTCAAATTTTGCACAGACCTTCATGTAGGGGCTATAAGGACATTCTTAATAATTAAGAATTTTTTTTGAAATTTTGTTTTAGATGACCGGAAGGGTTGCAATCGTGTCAACCAGTACACCCCCTTTTATTTTTTTGTTTTGGTTTTGTTCTGTCAAAAGATATTCTTTGTTATTTATCCCCAGCTCTCTGTTAATTTTTTTTATGTATTTTTTTTATTTATTTTTTATTTTTAATTGTATTTTTAGCAAATGAGGCTGTGCTGATAGACTTCTCTATGGATGAAGACAAACCCTCAAGCTCACAATCTCATCGCGGGCCTCCACCACAAGGTTCAGTTCATATTCTGGATTCCATTCTCGATCAGCCCATTGATGTTCCGCAAGATGGTTGGTCTTTAAACTCAATTTCTACTACATATTTGTTAAGAAGTAAAACCTGCATTTGTTCATTTAGTTAGTATTTAGTAGCAAAGGAATTTGCAGCAATGGAATGTAATTGGCTTAATATTATTATTATATCGTATGTTCTACTTCTTAATATCAAATTTCCTGTTTGAATTCCAAATAAAAAAAATAAAAAAAATTGAAGAGCAATTAAAATTTTGTGTTTACAAATAATAATAATAATAATTTTGTGTTTACAGGTTTTGAGCCTCAGTATTCAAGTTGGGAAGGTCAGCCGCAGAGTTCGCACGAGACACCCGTTAGAAATGAACCGCCACCGTATCAGCAGCCACCGAGTTATGCAAATACATCTCATTACCATCAGTCTACTGACAGTTCTTTCGAGCAGCCTGTTGTTGTACATGCGCCTTTGTCTCAGTCGCATTACGGAAGTAGAACCAATAATACGTATAGTGTAAAAGAATTACAAAATTATACTGCAAGTTTGTACGGCACTAGACAATCTGTTATAAACGAACCAGATCCATTTGATACATCTCACGTATCCCACTCCCAAGGGTCGGAGCAAGAATCGCAAGATCAAAACACGACAAATAATGGCCCGGATACAAGAGGTAGCGTATTGCTGAATGAAGAACTTACACATTACGCGCCATCGTCTCAGCCGATGACAGTCACGTCAGAAACAAATTATGAGAGCATGTTTGAAAATAATTTTATTTCAGAAAATGAATCTATTTCTGTCACCGATAAACAGAATGTTAACGAAGAAGGCAGTTTTAATAATAAAATGGAATCTCTCAATTTAAATTCGTCACCTGTTAAAATTGATAAAAGGTTTATACAAGAGTTAGAAAAAAGTTTAGGAAGAAAAGAGGCTACGGCTAACAGTAATGTCAATCAGTCAATTTACGAATCTCATAATGATAACTCTATACCTTGCATACGTCCTCCACCGCAATCCAACAAGCTCTCTAACAAGTACCAGGCTCTTGAGACGTTACGAGAAACGGCTATTATGAAACGAAATACTCAAACATTGCAGCACTCCAATCTCTCTTCCAGTGAATCTCCCCAGCAAAGTAATGCTTATAGATATAGTACAAATACTCTCCCCTCCAATAGTACGATGAGTGCGAGCTGCAGCAGCTTATCGCAAGATCCTTCTAAGGTTAAGAATATATCGACCAATGGAGAAATGAATGATGTTATTCGAAACTGGAAAGAAGAATACCAATATACAAACAATACTCAGCCTTCAAGTTCTAATCAAAATTCCTTGACAAGAACTATGCATACCATCAGCAGAGAATACGGCGATTATGCCGCAGCAGCGAGTAATTCGCAAGATAATAATGTGAGGATGAATCAAGTTCACACTTTCACAGTAATGTCCAATAGGCCTCCTTCGATGATTCAAAATGTAACAACTTTAAGTGAATTTAAATCTAACAGGAACAATACTCTTCCTAGACCGGCGGCTGAATCACTATACTACGAACGAACTGTCGACAGTGTGCGAAGAAACTCCATGCTGAATCAGTATGCGAGCCAGCCTGTGTACAACGAGATAAATGATCACTATAGTATATACAGCAGTGCAGAAGTGCAGCCAGTGTCTTCTGGTACATATCATTTATATAGCAATGATGCTCCCGGTTTTGTGGAAGTTACTTCCGCACCAAGAGTTTACGATGAAGTGTTTGAAGGTACCTACGGAACCACACTGGGTACTGGCACAGTCTTGCGTCCGCACAGACCAGCACCACCTTCTCCGCTAGAGCTGATGCAAAATCATCCTCAACCAGTTTACCATGAAATACCTGATGTGTAAGTGAACATTTGAAATTTTTTTATATTTCAATTATTTTTTTAACACTTGAGTTTTTACTTTAAGACGGCACATTCAATAAAAATTCTATTTTTCGGTATCTGAAAATATAGAGTAAATTGGATAGTTTATGACGATAAAATGAAAAACTAATTTTCGCAGATAAACAGTATACATAGAGGCCGTCGATATGACAGATGACAACTTATAATTTTTTATTTTTTTATTAGAATTTTTTTTTTTAAATACAAATCTTATATATTTACATATTTGATACATAAAAAAATTTAGATACATAAATTTTTATCATTGCACCTCTCCAAAAAGAGACTGTGTTACACTTTTATACATAATATGTGATAATAATTAATTAATTTGAGAAGATCGACAATTACATCTACTTTCTTTTTCTATCATAACTTTTCACTCTAGCAAAAATTAAGGAAATAACTAATTAAAATAATTCTATAAACACGTGGCACTTAACTGAATATGAAAAAATATTGCTCTCTGGATATTCAATTTTTACAAATTACTTAACTGAACCTACTTCCCTTGTGTCCACTAATAATTTCATACAAGATAGTAGTACCTACCTATCATATCTTTTATTTAATGTTGAAAATATGATTTTTCCACTCATTATTGTCGGGTTTTCACCCAGGATACATAATAAAGTTATCTATAGCAGTTATCTTTTATTCTACCAGCGGTCCTCAGTCAATGCAGCAGTTAGAGAGGAAATTGGGCGTATCGGGCATATCTGGCGTGCTGCCCATTACTGAGGAGACCATCCGCCGCCTGCAGAGTCTGATGGGCTCGGCCGGCGCGGGCTCCGGCGAAGGGGGTCGGGGGGATTGCTTGGCCGCACTGCAAGCCGCTCAAGGCAACATACCCCTGGCACTGAAGAGTCTCAAGCTGACTCAGCTTATGAAGTAAGTTTTTCTTAAGTATGTAATAATATTAAAACTTTTCAAAGACATCTTAATGTGATTTTGTGAATTTTACAAATTAGTTTTGATCTCATTCATGTTCAGTATGATGTTTATTATTATTCTCTTTTTTGGATTAAATGGGTTGTTTATAATAAAGAGTATAAACTGTGATTGATTGTATTGTAGCTATGATCCGTAATGATTATTCGTAATTGGGCAAGCAATCACCGGAACACTAAACCAAACTTGTCAATCACAGTTACCCATCATCAATCAAATACCAATTACATATATGTACAAGTCACAATCATAGTTTACCTCATCCCCAGTTGTGGGTTGTAATATTGATATGTTTACAGACTTGGAGTAGCTTCAAAAGAGCAATGTGAATCTGCACTGCAGGCGACCAATTGGAATGTGGAGCTTGCCGCTTCTTCTCTGTTAGATAGTCGATAACTGTGATTTCAATATTAATATCGTTAGTTTAGTTTATTATAATTATCATTATTATAGTTTACCATTTTATTCACTATTCATCACACCAGTACAACGAAAATATTATAAAGTATGCCTAATCACTTTCCACTATAAGAAATATATTAATTTGTTTTAAGATTATCAATACTCAATATAAATCTGTTTTAGTTTTCTGTTAAGATGCTTTTTCCTGATGCACTATCGGCCATGTATGTGTCGAGGCAACCGGCATTTATTTCGGAAGTTATTTATTAAGCTAAAGACATAATTTGATATCCTAGATATACTAAATATACATTACAATTATTATTAATAAATAAAACATGCAATACTAATATAAAACTATATATTATAGAATTTTGGGGAATCTCTATAATAAATTTTCATGTGTTCATTCATTTAGAAAATACCTAAAATTGGATTCACTGCATAATATATTCTGTCTGTTTACAAATGTATACATACATGATTGGATTTTTCAAGTTGTTTTCAAATATATGTCCGATAGTGTATATATAATACAGTAGACTCTCAATTATCTGGCGTGGTAGGGGAAAAAATTAACCGGATAAAAAAATTTCATATAATCCCCAAAAATTTGGAAAAAATTACACAACCCCAAATTTGAAAAAATTATTCATTTGCACACAGCTGTACGGTACGAAATTACAATATTGAACATATAAAATAAGAGAATAAAATATAAAAATATGTAATTACAAACACTAAATAAATAATCTTACAAGTGAATTTTAAGGCGGTCATACATTAAAGTTATTAGTCAAAAGTCAAAAGCATTAAATTACCTCAATAGATTGTGCTATTTCAACATGAGAACAAGACATCAACAAACCTTATATCAGATAAACATTGCAACAGCGCATATATTTACGTATTCATTGCAAGACAGAAAGGCTACAAGGAAACGAGACAACCATACGAAGTGCTGACGCTTAAAATATAAAGAAATGCCCGAGAGCAGCTTGTGAAGCATACTTTTTATCCAAATTCTGAATGTTTTAAGTTTAGGATTCTAAAAAAGTGTATTTATATTTCTCCGATAATTTATGTATTGTAAAAAATAGTGAATTCTTATATCACTTTTTTAATTTAAAAATTATACTGCATAAGCACATTTAGGTATTATTTTGACTTCCGGCTGAAATGTTTAGTTCAATTCACACTTGTGAATTGAACTAAATTCAAGTAATTTGATCTAGAATAAAAAAAAAACAACTACAATATGTATTAAATGAAAAAAAATAACAACCATTTATCTATATTTTAAAAATTATGATCTCTCATTTGACCACAAATTACAATGATAATTTTTTTTTTCAATTTCAATTAAATTTATTTATTTTTTATATAACATTTACATTACAAACACAAATATAATTCGTAAATATTATAAATAAGTTAGAAATATATAAACTGATATAAACAAAAGCAAATATTAAACATATATAAAATCATTCATATCAAAGGTGTAGGGGAATCCTGCTTCTCTCTCTCTCTCTCCTCTCTCTTTCTCTCCGTGAATTCCATGAGGCCTTCAAGGTCACCAAATCGGATAGTGACGGAGGAACTGACGGTTGTTTAATGTATAATTATTAGCAAAAAAAGTAAATTCACATGAAACTAGTTTAAAAAACCTAATCATATGCGATGAATCAATTACTTTCAATAGTACCTATAATATAATATTATTTCTAACTAATGGCAAATTTGGAATAAAAACACTTTTGATAGTGATTTTTATGAAAAAATAAAACGGCTGAGAAGGAGCATCCGCCCTTACTGACGGCACACGGAATCTGATTTCAAAACTACATCATTTGTTGACCATATTTCATACTTTCAAATTTTTATTTTTACATAATAATGAACATGTTTTAAATAAAAAAAAACTTTAAATAATGCTGGAAGTCTCAAAGTGCAGGAGTAAAATACAATATATTGTTTAAAATCATCAATTTATATGGATAAAGTGTTTGAAAATCATAAAAAAAACATATTTTTTTTTGCAATTTTAAAAAATTATAATTTTATTAATATTGAACATTTCTTAATTAACTTAGTACGGATTCAAGATAATGAAATAAACTTTATACATACAAAAAAAACATTTTGCGCATATATAAATATTCAGTAAAAATTAATCTTGGTTAAGACACTAAAAACGATTTTTTGGCCGCGGCCTGTTGATTAATGCTTATATTTTCTTAATTATTGTGATGTTCAATTTATTATTTTTATATAAGAACAATGGTTCTATCTAAGATGTTATCGCTCTAAAAATTGCAGTCTATCCTAAAAATTCTGATATAAATGAATAATAAAAACTCACATTTTCGTAAAAAATGCCGAAATATATAGGTATTTGCAGTGAATGTGCCGCCTTTAGCTCCGCAGCTGCTGGTGCGCTCGCGCTATGTTTTTTATCTTTGGAAATTTGATGAATCCCGTGCCTTTTTTTAAATTTCGTAAGCCACCTACACAATGCATCCAAGTCTCAATTTAATTTTAATTGTATACTTGTTGCGCAATAACACTGATGGAAAATTTACACACTATGCATGCACTTATGCAGCACGAAATTACAATATTGGGCATATAAAATAATAGAATAAACAATTAAATATGTTTAAAATACACCACTTTGGTTCTTAAAAATTCGTTGATCGAAATGTTCACAATTTTGCATTTTTTCGTGTTCATAACTTCACGAATTATATATTTTATCTTCTGTATGTAGTTTCAGAAGATTCTGAATGGTCATGAAAACCTGAGCACATTTTTATAAATTTTATTTTATTTGTGTATTCAGTAAATAGAAAAAATATTTTTACATTTTATAAAGAATTTTGAAATATTAAAAAAAAAAAAATCTTTTATTTCCCCGGTTAATGCAATCTCGGATAATCAGAACTCTACTGTATTATAAAATTTTTAAACAATGTTACATATATGATAAATAAACACGTCTTATATTTGTTTTATGAAAGATTAATATTTTTGAATTGTAAAATATTGTCCTTTTCGTACTAATTTAATGAGAAATAAGATAATTGTGTTGTATGGATTTTATACAAAAAAATAATTTTGTGTCTAAAATAATTGTTAAGATGTAATTAGTTCATTATTTTACACATTACTTTGCATTGTAATGCAACAATTATAGGATAGAAAAAAGCAGCAATACAGCAATGAAATCAGTACAGTAGTTTTTTTACTGGAATTTTATATTGTAGGAATCGTTCATATTGATGTCGATATTACATATCACAGTCATTGTGAATTTATTTGAGAAAAATCTTGTGATGTGTTTGCGTTAGGTCAAAATATTTATATGTTAAATCAGCCGTCCTGGTTGCTTACTTCCAGCATAAGCTCATGTTTAAATTTACTGTGAGGTTATCCGGATTGTACGCACGTTTCAGTTTCTACAAAACTCTAAAAGAAGTATGTAATAGATAAGTACGAATACATCACCTCTTAAATTCTTATACTGATGTTTGATACTCACAGTCCTACGTGTTGTATTACCTCTTCTTCCACCGACCTTCTGTTCTAGACCGGCAAATGAAACATGATGTTTTCATGATTTTTTTCAGCTATGCCTATGTTGTATTTTTTTGTTCAAATTATGTGGGCAGTTCGAAATGACGAGAATCGTAAACATCCAGATTCGTTAAATTGTTTCTAAATCTGATTATTTATTGTGAAGTTAAACAACCAGGCCTAATTGTTTGAAATAATAAATCATTTTTAAACTTTAACACGATTTAGTATTTTATATATAACATCGCATACTTTTAAACTGGATTTGACTGCCGATTTAAATAATAAAAATGTATTACTACAATGCAATTGACAAAATTATTATTATTAACATGTTATATTCAGTTGTGTGACACTTTAATTATTATAAAAAATTCATCACTTTTGTACATTTATAGATGTTTCTCTGCATTTTAATTACTAATATACCGTACAAACTGCATTGACAATAAATAATTTGTTTTAAACATACTAATATCATGTTGACCGTAATCGAAATACAGTGAAACCCACTTAAGATGTCTCCATTTTAAGTATTTTCCTGTCTAAGAAGATCGTGCTTATCTGGTCCTGAAAAAATTGTGTACATTATTTATTTTTGTCCGTGAAACATATTTCATGTTTAATACGATTTCCTTCCTAAGAATTTTGAAAATATGGACCTTAACTCAGCTTACCCTTACCAATACACTTCTTTAATATATTTTCAGCAAATCAAAATAATATTCAAATGGATTATTTTTAATATGTAACCAGAAAAATAACATAACATTACCTTAATTCTAATAGCACATAAGTCAAATTTGTCAACTTTACAGGAGAAGTAAAACACTGATTAGGTTTAATATTTACTAATGAACCTACAAGCCTTTATATGTTCATTTTGTTACTCATTTTAGTATCTTAACAATTTAAAGTAACATTTCACTGATGTTATTTAATACCAATTTTTTAAATAACGTATGTAACATAAAAACCTGACATACATATGTGCTTATATAGAAATTAGTTTTTCCTTGCTTACTCTCGTCAGATACATTCCCCGAAGAGTGTGGCGGGTGTGTTTCGATGAGCGCTACACAAATCAATCATAATGTTGATTTTGCAAAAAAATAAGTTACGTGTTATTAGAATTAAGGTAAATGTTAAGGATAATAAAAAAATATTAATAAATTATTTGTTACTTTTGCAAGTGTGTACAAAATGACTTAATTAAAGTCAGTACAGTGGACCCGCGGTAATCCAACAAACGTTTGCAGGGCGATGTCGGATTATCAAATTTGTCGGATTATGGAGTACTGCCTAAGATTCTCTATAGTCCGGAATTTTTTACAAATGAGTACCTTGTAATCTGACAAATTACAGAACCAATGATAAGATTTTAAATGTTATACTCTGAAGTACAAATCATTACTTTACAATACATTAATTATGTATATCAAATTTAGCAACGCAATAGAGAGTTTACGTTTTATTATAAAATTAATGTCATTAATGCTATATAACTTACAAAAAATAATAACTTAGGAAATAATTGTGTAAAACAAATGTACATACTAAAATAATCAAAAATTATGAATAAAAATCATAATATGAATGTCGGATTACAGGGGAGGCCGGATTAGACAGGGGCCGGATTACAGCGGGTCCACTGTATCTTGTTTTCCTCAATTAAATGTGCACAAATATCTGCATATAATAATTTTATTAAAAACTTGAAACTAAGTTGTAAGGTTTTACAATACTTCTCAAATTCAATTATGGTGCAATATTATTGTCTTTCATTAAATTTTGTTTTTCTTGTCTATTTCTCCTTTCACCCCGAACAAATTGGTATTGTTCCGATATAAAGTCATCAATATCAATACGTTTTTAGTGCTTAGTGACCTGCATACTAATTTAAAATTTAATAATTAAAAGTATTGAAAATTAGCATTTTAAGATAAGTATTGTGTATTGCCAATAAATAGATAAAGCAAACTTGCAAATATTAATTATGATCTAAAAACCATTTACGTTATGAAGATGTTTTATTTAATACCTTTTTGTGGCAATGTTTGCAATGGCCCTTCAATTTTTTTGAAATGTCATGGAAGATCTGTGAAAAGTGTAAGCTACGCGTCTGGTCTTGTTTTATTTGGTTTCTACTGTTATTTATTTCAATCTTATACATTTTTATTTTCCTTAGTAAACATCAATACTATTCTCATTGTCTTTATTATGTTTTATTTGTTGACAACATGCATCTAAACCTCACTTTTCTGCGGTTAATATGGTTATATTTCGTCTCTATTATAAACAGTTTATTATTTATTATTATTATTTTTTTTACTTTTTTACATTCTTTTTTTACATGCTTGAAGTGTTTCATATGACATGGTCGAGCCCGTCATGAATCTCAAAACAAGTTTTTAAAATATTTTACTGATGAGAGAAATGACATATGTACATATAATACATTACAAATGTTCACTAAATTCATTCGGATTGTATTATTGCATCAGTACTCTTTTATCTATGTTTAACAAAATAATGATTACTATAATTTTTGGGCTACACATTACCATTCATCAGATAAAGGATGAAATAAACTCATCTTATTATGATAGCTGCAATGTTTGCTTGGAAAGCCAAAAGGTTTTTTTATATAAATAGTGGGCTTGTCCTTATTGTATGAAACATTTTATGGTAGTTAGTAGAGATTGCTAGAGAATGAATGTTAAGTATTCATAAGTTGCAATCAATTTTTTAATTGCTTGTAATCTTGGGATTCATTCAAAATTTACACTATTTTCTAAAATGTGCATAATAATTGTCAAAATCTAATAAGTAAATCAATTATAGTCTTCCAAAGACATTTCGTTCTAGGTGCCTTCACGCAAGGTTCATTTTAAAGACATAAAGTTAATACATATATGTTTATTTAGATGGTATTAGTTATGTAATTTTTTTTTCCCCAGGCTATAAAAGCTGCTTATTAAAAAAAAAACTGCTGAAAATTTGTTTAACAACAATTATGACATTATCATTAAAAACATTGACTTTTTTCTATGATAATAATAAATATTTAGTGTAATAAATATTTTCAATTAATATATCATACTGGCTTTAATTTATTAATATTAAAATGTGATTTAAATTATTTTATAAATAATATGAACTGCCTTTGCTTTTATCCATGAACCAGCTGGAGATTAGAAATTTTTAGGGTGTCATGCAGGGTTTGATTAGATGCTAATTGACACCTACTAAACATTAAATCATATATCAAAATTAGGATATTTCACATGGAACAAAATACATGTAGGGTATACTGACAGAAAACATTAAGTCATAAAATAAGTTCTGACATTATCACATTTAAAGAGATATGAAATCTTTGAAACTCATAGAATCATTTCGGATTTAAAAAAAAGTATATCGTACCAGACGTCCCGGATGTCTTTTGTGCATCCACTTTATAACATTTGATATCAATAGGTTAGATGTATACTTAAAAAAAAATGCTATAATAAAGTCATTGAGCATTTTATACTCTATTGAAAAAAAGAACATCAAATTGTTTTTAATTGATTTATTATAGTAATACAAGTTATAAAAACATAAACTGATTTTAGTTGGACTATTTTTTAAAAATTTTCAATTTAAATTAGATACTAACTAACATTTAATAATGTCTTTAAACTTAATGTGTGGATTATTAAGTGGCAAAAATTGTTCTAGCAGAAAGCATGATATGACTTAGTGCCTTCTGTCAGAAGAAAAAAATATCAATATGACTTAATGATTTTATCAACTTAAAAACCAGACATCCTACAACAAAATGAGCTATACATATCTGAATGTAAAGCAGAATAATATATAAATCTTCCATTTAAAACAGAAAATAATCTAAATCTAACTTCTTTCTTCTAGCCTTCTGTTAGTATACCCTCAATATATTAACGATAGCAACAATTTTGAAAAGTACTACAGATTCATTAAATTGAATGTATTAATTAAATCTATAATTTTGTTTATGTTCCTTATGAGTGAAATAAATTGAAGTTAAACAAATGTGAAACGAAAATAGTATAATGAATTATTACTTTATAAAAATAAGCCTGATTCGGACGGTCACCGCTGGGATTTGAAGCCATGTATTCACTAGAGGACAAATTGCCCCTCAAAATCATGCGCGGCATAGAGTCTACGTGACGTTGCAATGTCGCGCACTATTCCGCGACGTCGCGCACAACATAGCGGGGCATTTCTACGTGCCGCGGCAACATTGCCATGCGCACAGTACCCAAGCGAGCTCACGGCGACATCATGCTGCGCGTCAGCACCACGTGGTATGTTTACAAGTGAATGCGCATGCGCTGTATCCGTCAACATGACATTGATGTGGGGAAACAAAATTGTTCTCCAACTCATCGCGCTCTACCAAAGCCGTACAATTTTGTGGGACATTTCAAACCGTGAATATAAAAATAAAATGATAGGGCCAACAGCGTTCCTTAATATTGTCTTGCTTGGCTATGGAAGGCCCGATTATTTGTAATAAATTGTCAAAAACAGTTGTTGTCATTCGAGTGAAATTGACAAAAGATCCGTCAGACATTCGAATATCGCATAGAATATCCATCCTTCTTTCTCTTTGCAGTAAATAATTTCGCACCCACCACCTTTTTCTCCTCTTACGTTTCGATAAACTCGTTAAAATAAATAGATACGCAGCTGTCATCATAACCTCATCGGGCGACATTTCCGCGACAAGTGATATGTGAGACCCGGTGTGTACACGTCAAATGACCGCGTCATTGTTCCCGAAACTTGAGCGTAGATGTTGATGCGACATGCCGCGCGGAATGTTTTGCGATTCGTCCCCTAGTGAATACATGGCTTGAACCTTGACCTTTGTTGTAAATGGCGGATGTCCCAATCACTTGGCAACACAAACAAATAAAATAATATTTTGTTTAAGAGTTCACCATTGCATTGACTTGAGACATTAGTATGATTGTGTTTTAGCTGTTGAAATGAATCAGAATATAGTAGAGCGTCGATTATCCGAACGACCGCTTATCTGAACTTGAACTTGGAGGGTCGTCAAATTTTGAAGCAAGCACGGGCTGGTTAAAATGATTTAAGTTAAGACATGGCATTCGTGAGCTTCAAATACAAGGAGAAAAACTATTGGCTGATTCATTCAAAATCAAATTAAGGGATATACTGAAGGAAGAAAATTACGCCCTCGAAAACGTTTACAATGTAGACGAAACCGGGCTCAAATGGAAAGCTTTGCCACGAAAAACTATTGCTTCACGTTGTGAATTAGCAGCATCTGGTCCTAAAATAAACACAGATCGTATCACTGCCTATGCAAAAGAGTGCTTGGATGGATAGTACAATTTTTATGGAATGGTTTACAGAAACTTTTATACCCTCTGTAAAAGCTCATCAATTAAAAAATGTTGAAAGAGAGAAAACATTATTGCTTCTTGATAACGCCCCAACTCCTCCACCATGTGACATCTTAAATGAAAAAGATGAGTTTAAGTCAACTTTCTTCCAACGTGACTTCATTATTATAGCCCATGGATCAAGGCGTTATTGAGACTTTCAAACGGTATTATAGAAAATAATTGTTACGTAAGTTACTTTTGGAAAAAGAAGAGGAGGGAGAAGAAAGCCTGATTAGAAATCATAAAAGGATTAATTTGAAAGACGCGTCCTACATGATCAAAGCAGCCTGGGACAGTGTAAAAGAGCAGAACTTGAAAAAAGCGTGGAATAAAGTTTTGTGCATAGTGGAAAATCCTCAAAGTGTATGTGGAAATGTGAAACAGGAAGATATTTCTGAAATGATAGATATGCTAAAAAAGCTCGATTGCCACGAATGTGATGAAGAAGAGGTTCAACAATGAATGGATATTGATGATGAAGATCCTGGGTACCAAATTATGCAGGATAGCGAAATTTTAGACCTCATGACTAACAAGGCTGACGCCACCGCTAGCACCTCATCAACTACAAGTTCAGATAATGAAGATGAAAACATAATTGGTGCTTCTGAAGCGTTTACTTGCTTAGATATTGCCTTACGTTGGTTTGAAACACAAGCTGAAAGCGACCAGTATCAAATATCTGTCCTTAAAAAAGTATGTGACCTAGCCGCTCGTAAGCGGGTAGGCTTGCTTCGGCAGACGAAGATTTAAGAATCTTTCAAGCATTAATTTTACCTAGTATGTACCTACATACATGTTTTATTACAAGATTGTCTGCACTTTTTTTGGGTTTAATTCCTATTTGCCATTAAAGATATAAATGTAAATATGGTTTTCATTCACCTGTGCGTACTGTAAAATGGCTGTTCAATTATCCGAAAATACCGGTTTTCCGAATACCCACGTCCCCAACTTAGTTCGGATAATCGACGCTCTACTGTAATTTAATTTTTCATCTTGATTTTTTTATTACTCCGCCTAAAGGCATCAAAAAATACATTCAAATTAATTTATTTTTGATTAAAAATTCAAAAAACAAAATTCGTTTTATTATGATTTTTTATGGTATACGTTGTTTAATTTTTTCATGAATAAAATATTTTTGAAATTTCAAAATGGCGGAGTTGTGCTGTCCTGAAAAGGTCCTCCTTTGTAACGAGCACGGCAGGTGGAGATAATCAAGTCACCAGGGTTTGAGGATCATGATGGTGACATTAAAAAATGTAGAATTTTTTGTGCAAATGAGACTAGTTTGAAAATAATTTAATTTTTTTTTTCCATAATAAACAAATGACACATTTTATGAATAAAATCTTATACTAAATCATAGCTAATGTTATTAGTAACATTAATTAAGTGTAAAATTTTTATAAAATTGGTCAAACAGTTATGGATATATTTTCTCCACTAGTCTGAAAAATTAATTTTAGAGAAAAACGCAAAAGAATAATGAAATTTGTTTAAAAATTCACCTACCACGCTAGCTTCAAATTACTATAACTGAGCCAATTTTTGAATGAGTGATGACTCAATTAATGTATAATTTTTTTTTGAATATGTCAAGATGGTGTAACCCATTAATTAAATCATGAATACACAAACAAAGGGTTCTTTATTCATCTCAAACTATGTTAAGTAACTGTCCATCAGATAAATTTATTACACTTTTGATCTGACTCGTCATTCCGAAACATTTTTTCTGTAATAAACTTTTTGATACTTATTGTCTTTGGTTATCCATTTTATGAAAATAAATATTATTATTTTACTGATACTGTGCACCACAAAAATGAAAATTTACTATTATAAGAAAAAACAATATCAATTACTTTGAACTATTAATTTTTTTAGGGGTTCATCCTGTGTTAATCTGGACTTATTTAAACTTTGTAGAATATTTTCAACTGTCATGTACCTGA
This sequence comes from Agrypnia vestita, assembly GCA_016648135.1. NCBI lineage: Eukaryota > Metazoa > Arthropoda > Insecta > Trichoptera > Phryganeidae > Agrypnia > Agrypnia vestita. The sequence continues at coordinate 139,539 of JADDOH010003543.1, forward strand.
TTTGAATCTATAAGCACGATCGGAACATGAACTTAAATGATTAAAATCATCTCTTTATATGAATAAAAAGCGTTTTAAAATCATCAAAAAAACTTAAAAGTTTCTTGCAAATTTAAAAACCTATACCTTTATTAATATTGAACATTTGTTAACTATCTTAGTACTGATTCAAGATAATGAAGTAAACTTTATACGTATAAAAAAACATATTCTGCCTATAAAAAGTTTGGTCTCGCCTAGAACACTAAAAACGATTTTTTTGGCCTGTCGATTAATGCTTATATTTTCTTAATTGTTATAAATAATGTTCAGTTTATTACTTTTATATAAAAACAAAGGTTCTATCTAAGTTACCGCCCTAAAAAAATTGCATTGGAACTTGAACTTTACTTATTTTGCTGGTCAATGGGAACATCAGAATAAGACTCATAATTCATAATTTTCATTAAAAATTGATACGAACAGTACATTTGTTTATTTGACATACTCATATTTTGATGAACACTTCAGAACAAGTGTGCAACTATATATAAAAAAAATGTTGATCGCAGCACAAAAATAAAGATTTTTTATTTCTGTTAATTTAGTCTCTATTGAAGTGTTTTCATTACATTTATTCCCAATCTATCTGGTGCCCCCTTTACTAGAAATATATGTATATATTATATTAGTTAAAAAATAAAATATAAATCAGGAATACTTCAATACTCTATTACAGTGTTTATTTTTACATTTTAATTAATGTATGTATGATTTTTTTATAACAATAAATACTAATGTGATTTTTACAATTTTTTTCATTGCGTTTCTACGGAAACTTTATAAAAATCTAATAATTGAAATTTGAAAAAAAAATTAGACTTATCGACTATCGTCGCTCATCTCCATAACTATTGATGTTAGGACAATGATGCTTGACCATTTTTGACTAATCATTTAGACAAGAATCTACCTGTAAAGTATGTATTGTGGATCGGCTCTGTTTTTCGGATATCCCTTCGTACGAATTATAATGTTGTATCTAGATTTTACTGTATTTCTATCGCTATGATAATGGGATTGGTTTTTAAATGCTTTTATTTAACTCTTTTTGCGTGTTGTTTGTTGTGGTGGAATCTTGTAATTGATTTTTCACTAACTCCCCGACTAACTAGAGCTCCGAAACTTTCATCATTTACGTAAAGTGGATGAGTATATATTGTTAAATCATTTTCAACATGATTTGGTAATTATTTCGGTTAAAATTAATAATCATGTCACTGACTAGCAAGAGCCGCAGAAACAGCTGAAGAACATGCCATTCTAAAATTTGTTTTAAACTTTAAGAAATAGAATAGAATAGAATAGAATAGAAAATTTGTTTTAAATTTGAAGAAATAGAATAGTTTACCGAGGCAAGACTAGTGGAACACAATGGAATTCTGGTATGAATGTGAAGCCTGGAGCTGGCAGAAGAGGAACGAAAGTAAACTGAATGCAGTGGGGATGAGATCCCTTAGATCTATGTGTGGCACATCTATTTTTGATAGAGTAAAGAATGAATATATTAGGAATGAATGTAAAGCTGATCTTAACATAGTTAATAGAATTAAAAAAGAGCCACTTAGATGGTTTGGGCATGTTGAGCAAATGAATGAGGAAAGAATGGTAAGAAATTTATATATTTTTTAAATAGAGATGCGAAGACGGAATACGCGTCGCATCAATATTCTAATTATTTTTAAACTAAGTTATATGTTTGTGTTACGAAAATAGGACTAACTTGCTAGTGACCTGGAATGGGGCTCGAACCACCGACCAGCAGATCAGTAAGCGAGCGTCATGACCACTACACCAACAAGCTGTATAACGCAAGTGTTGATGGTGTCGGAAAGAGAGGGCGACCGCGGAAGACTATCGGCCCTCGTAGCCCAGTGGGCATAACACTGGCTTCTCACATCGTGGGTTTCGGGTTCGATTCCCATTGAGGTCACAATAAATCTATGATTTACCCAAGTTTTGGTGTTTTTGTGATGTAGCCATTTCAGTAATTGGGCCTCTTTCACTGTTGAAGCATTTAAAAAAGAAATAAAACGTGGTATGTCCAGATTAACCAGATACTGGAGGATGTTAGGAGCCTCAACAACCGTCGAACTTGCATGCGAAGATGTATGAATGTAGATGAGGCGAAAGTTGTGTGTCAGGACAGAAGAATGTGGCGCTCTATCCTCTCTTCCTATCTCCACGGGGAAATGGTGTTTTAAAAGTAAGTAATTATGTTTCTCTTTTGTAATTATATTTATTTTTTGTACACCTGCAAAGCCCATAAGGACGTGGATAATTTGAAAAAAAAATCGCATTTGAGCGTCCGAATGTTCTCCGGATTAGCTTTTTGTTTATTCCTCCTGCTATGAAAATTGGTTGTCTTATAGGTCGACCACAATCAAAAGACCATTACCTGGCTTTGTCCGGTAAGAAGAAAGCGGGGGAAAGTTGCCTGGCAAGCCCATATTATAAACCTCAATATGATATTCCAAATAAATAGATATTTTTTAGTTTAAAAAAGATAACTTACTTAACTTACTAGAAAACTTATTTTGTGTTCATTTTTTGCATCGTAACAACACATATTTTTTGCTCACATTCTTTTGAATGCGGTCTAGCTATAGTACGTAAGGGTACGAACATGCCGAAGATGCTTCACTGCGACACCTCGCGGTCGTGGTTTCAGCTCGCTACCTCTATGTCGACACTTGCTATTTACATGGATGGCGGTGCGAACATGTCGGTTCAGTCGCATCTCGATGTCGTTAGTATTTATCAAGTAAAAAATTGAACGGAAGTGGCACCATGTAGAATCACCAAGTGAAAACAATGGACTTATGGTAGGTAATGTTTATTTTACAGTTTAAAAGATACCTACAGCGATCGTGGGATTAATGATAATGACAGCTTAGGGATGGGTAAAAAATATTGATATATCAATTGGTCAACGATATTTTTTCTCGGATAATCGATATATTTTTTCCGGTGACCTTTTTTTTTTTGGTCGCCAAAAGCTTATTCCCCTTACATTTTTGAAAAAATAGTATCGATAAATATCGATATATTTTTCGCAATGTATATCGATTATCTTCGATACTTTTTAAAAATATCGATTCGATATATATCGATATTTTTTTTTCATTTACCCATCCCTATACTGTTGCCGGCAAACTTCTTGAAATTCTTTGGCGTATCGATTGTGAGCTATACAATCGTAAGAGGTATGGAAATTTGCGTAATTATACACAGATTGCGAAAAATATAAAAAAAATAGAATTGTCTGTCATCTTGAGGGCTCTACAGAGCTTTGAAGTTTTGTAAATTTTATGTTTTTATAGAGTTAAATCGTTTGCCTAAAATAATAAAAAAATCAAGTTGAAAAGGTATTTTAGTATTGAAATTAATGAAACAAAGCACAAGAAAATAAAATTAAACAAAATATAGATTATAATCAATGACAAAAACTAAAAATTTAAACTTATTTTTGTGTCCAAAATTTGGCATTTCTGTTCGAGATTGCATCCTGGTTCTAATAAAGCCATCTCTAGAAGTAACGTCATTTACACTTTGTGAGGCGTCTGTTATATTCTCTGGGACCTAAAGTGCAACCATCTAAGGTCAAGAATAAATGATGAAGGGGTAACTCATTGACATGAAGCATACAAACACACCATTGTAACGGTCTCTCCAAATACTCCTCTAAATACTGAATCACGCCACCCTTCCAATCGGTGTTAGTTGCAGTTCCGTCACATTCAACGCAAACCACGTCATCTTAATTCCAACCTCGACCCTCTACTAAAGTTGTGATCGAAGTAAGAATTCCCTTTAAAGTGCCACGTTTTTCGGTATTGTGTGTCCCATATAAATTGATCCAAGTTGTGCTAAAATTGAGATGTGGTCTTCTAGAACTTCTTTGCGATGGTCTTTTCGTCCATCAAAGTAAATGCTTTTAATAACAATACCTCCAATATCTTTTGAAGCTTCCGGACTTTAGATACATCTCTGTAGATCTTATTTTTATCACTAATCAGAGATAAACGGTAGAAACCAAGCCGACGTCAGCGAAAACCGCAGCAGCAAAAGCAGCTGGAGATCGCGTCGATAAATCGTATATATCACAGACTTTAGCAACTGTTGGCAACGGCAATGTATTCCAATTCGCCGTTGAAGTCGATGCTGTCTCTGTCGAGGGCGTGTTTGTCGGGAATGCCTCTGTTATCGAATACGTTTCTGGGGAAGATTCACGCACTGAATCTTCATCGCAATTTTCTGAGACAGAAACGGTTTCTTGAGTAGAACACCGCTTTTTTGTTACCCTTATTGACTCTTCAATTTATCTCTGCTGTTGTTTCATTAATCTAGCCGTTTCTTTCTTATCAAAACCGCTTATAACCATTTTCCCATCATTTATTTGATCCAACAAAAACTTTTCTCATTGATGTAAACTTTCTTAGGTTTTAAACACGAACAAGATTGAAATGAAGTGCATTTATAATCAGAAACGTCAAAAAGTATCTTAGATACGCTAAAAAACATTTCAGTTTATATATAGAAAATTATAGTTTCAAAACTATAATTTCGTTTGTTTTTGGGGTATCTTTTCAAATTGAGATACTTTTCGAAATTGTATTTCACTAATTAAATAACTCGTTCCTTAGTTACAATTGAAATCGAAGTTTTGGTCCAAATATTGTTGATCTCTTCGGAAACAATCACATATATGTCTGATTTGGATGAATCTTTTCCATTATACTTGAATTTCAGGTTGTTCTTGACAAATAAAATAAATTAAATGATGTCCCTTATAGTTGGTTAGCTACTGATTGTCAAGTTCTTTGTATGGTCCGAACATAGCATAAGTAGTCTGACTACGCCTCGAAATTCTTATTTAAAAGTCACAAAATCCGCTTTTAACACTGTAACAATCGCAATGGTAATTTATGGCATAAAAATTATTTTGGCTACGAAGAAAACACTCGCGAGTCATGTCAAGAAATCAAAACAAGTTCAAACTTGAGGGTATTTGCAGGTTGAAACCTAACAATTCGAAGTCGCTGGTAACGTGCTGTTGCATGCAAATTGAAACGTTATGTATGATTTACACCTAAATAGAATAAAAAGTAAATATTTTTTTGTATTTAGTTCGAGAAGCAAAATTGAGTATAGCGAAATATCACCATAAAAATGAAAAATTTTCAAAACTTTTTAGATTGGTAGAACCCTTAAGATATAATTTTATTTTATTTTAAAAAATATTTTGGTAATCTACGCTCAATTACGCAAGTTTTGAGAGGTCTGTGTCAAGGTAAGCTAAAAAAATAATTATCGGGACAGCCTAATGTGCATGCGTACCGGCAACTGTATCTACTAGCATGTGTTTGTTTTATATGACATCGAGGTAGCGAGCTAAACCGCGACCGCGAGGTATCGCAGTGAAGCATCTTTGGTATGTTCGTACCTACCCTTATAATTACGTAACTAGACATTTTTTCGAACGAGTCACAGACAAAGTATGACGTCATATTGTTTACGTCAAGGCTGCCATGCGACGAATGCACGTGCTGTGTCGGCGTCGTGCTTGAAAATAAAGGTTTTTTGTCTCTATTCAATTGCGAATGAGTAAAAAATACGCGTGAAGTACGATAATATTTGCCGCAAGAAAATTAATGATCCGTTACATGACGTTTTCTGTACAGTACATTCTGTTTCGAAAATATCATGAATAAATTCATTTAAATAATTAACTCTAATTAAAAATAATAAAATATCTCCCTGGCGGGGAACATCAATCTCCCGCGCAACAGGTGGGAATGTTTACCACTGTACTGCCGTCGAGTAAAGGTACTGTTACACATGCTTATTAGTGGCACGTGAGCATGCGCTGTATTGACCTTCTTTAGCCATTATTGGCTTGTGTGTACACACATTGCTAGTAATAAGCATGCTCATTAGTGGCACGCTCAAAAATCAACCGCCGGTTGATTTATGAGCATGCTAATGTCATTCGCCGTGAGAAGGGGTATTTTTTGAGCATGTGTGAACAGGCTTGCTTATTATGAGCATGCTTGTCATTCGCCGCTAGTACCTATCGATTATCAATGCGATCTTCTCAGTCCGCGACGGATGAAACAAATATGGCGCGTTGGGGAGATGACAGAACATTACTTTTCGTGACTTAGGGCCAGTTGTTTCAAGTTGGATTAAAGTAAGCGTTCTTTTAAAGCATAGATTTGTACGTTCTCCACCAATCAGACGATCCGTTTTCGTAAAAATCTATGCTTTGATCGACCGCTTACTTTGATCGAACTTGAAACAACCGGGCCTTATTATAGGATTCACGAATGTCTGTGGAATACTCGGATGCCGCCATGTAAAAATAATATAGCAAGAAATAATGTTTATGCAACTTTATTAAAAGACATGAATGATTTAAATCTTACAATAAAAATTATAAAAACTAAAATCAAAAATATTTTGATTTATTGGTTCACTCGAATTTTCTATTTCAGTTTACAGTTTCCATTTTGAACAAGAGCGTCTCTATTCTATTATAAGAGCATGCCACTAATAAGCATGTGCGTTTGATTAAACCCACGAACTGTTTTGATTTATTGGTTCACTTGAATTTTCTATTTCAGTGTGCAAAGTTTCAATTTTGAACTATTCTATGACAAGAGCATGACACTAATAAGCATGTGAGTTTGATTGATAGCTTTGAGCATGCTCATTTATGAGCATGCTTAAAATGAGCAAGTGTGTACAGTTGTTATGGCATGCTAGTTTTGAGCATGCTTAAAATAAGCATGTGTATCACAATATGCACTATAGACAACAGGGGAAGGTCGGATAGTTGTACTATGCGTAAAGTAAAACGTTGTTTCGCATCATTCCCTAGAGTTTAAATAACTGCAATCCAGTTGCAGCGTGGGCTCTGAGTGAGTTTCGCGTTCTTGTTAATTTTGTTTCCTCCAAGAATTTTCCTTCGCTCTTGTCAAACTTTTTACTCCCTTTCTTTACTCGTAGCGTCTGCCTGTCTGCTTGTCGGCTTGTCTGACGAAAAAACTTTGGATCGATTTCAAAGATTGGGCTCACGAAGATTAAGTGCAAATCGATGCATTATAATTGTGAGGTTTGTAAGGCCAAAAAACGCCACCATTGATAAGTATGTCCTGGGCTACCTGCAGTACCCGCTCAAAAATTAATTTTTTGTTTTGTCAAAAATTTAATTATATTTCATATTTTTGTTAAAAAATATACATATACAGTGGTACCTTGACATACGAGTTTAATTCATTTGGTAACCTTGCTCGTATGCCAATTTTCTCGTACCTCAAAGCAATTTTCACCATTGAAATTAATTGAAATGCCATTAATCCGTTCCAGCCCCTAAAATGCCACCCCAGTTGTTTTTGTCGCGTGTTTTTGAGTAAGAAATATGTATTTATTGATGAAAAACCAAATGTATTAATCAATTAGAAAGACATACTTACAGAAAAATCTAATCCACGAAAAAATATTTTGGCTACTACCAGGATTCGAACCCGGGTCACCTCCTTTCCGGGGCCGGTGCTCTGACCACTAAGCTGTAGGAGCCTTGAAGATTTCCGTGAATATATCGACCTTATACGTAATTCTCATTTTTATTAATTGATTAATTTTTATTTTTGTCCATAGAGCAATCCACTTTTTTGATACGGTAGTTCAAATTACTTTGTAATACTACCGCTAGATGGACGCCAGAATTAAACAATTAATTCATTTTATTTGGACACATTTGATACAACCGATTTTAAATTCAAGAACACATTCATATTTGTGAAGCTGTAATTTTTTAGAACAAAGTTTTTGGTTAACGCGGATAGGAGGAGATCCGTGGTTCGAATCCCGGTAGTAGCCAAAATATTTTTTCGTGGATTAGATTAGATTGGATTAATCTCATTTTCTCATTTGTATACTCCGACTAGAATGATGGATTGATAATTTGGGTATAGAAACAATTCACAATCTCACATTTTATTGCCCAGCCAAATCAATGATTCTCGCATGTCGGACAACTAAGCTGCGGCACAATATCTGACAATTTTTCTTGGGGAGTCACTGGAAAAACAATATTTGTTAAAAGTGAATTCGAGAACGAAGGAAACGTGTCAAGCCTTCGCGTGTCGCTTTGATAAGAAAAGTGTGTAGAATTCTGAATATTTTGTTGGTAAATAATTCAGAGGTGACACGAAGCTCATTTTCTCGGACCGTATGGAGAATATTTTACCACATCTTAAGAATGTGACCTACGAAAAAATATTAGGTGTACAAATAAGTTTCCGCCGTTTGACAAAAGTTGGCCACCAGTAAGTTATTGTTAAAATTGTCAGATGTAAGACGTCGTTATCGTAAGGTTGGACCTTAAAATATTAGTGATTTTTCTTTGTGCGCGAAAATGTCGAGTTTTGAGCCGAACAAGCGTCATTTGCGAGAACTTTTTATTAACTTCATCAATTAAAAAAAAAATCTGCAGCTGATCGATTGCTTGTGGAAGCATACGGTGAGGCTGCCTTAAGTGAGAGAAGTTGTCGTGAGTGGTATCAAAAGTTTAAGAACGTAGCGGAGTGCCGAAAGTGTGCGAAGACGAACGAAACCATTACTGGGGCTATTTACCAAACACAATCGACGAGACTGAGTCGAGCAGTCGAGGAAAAGCGCGCCGACTACTAACTACTCCAGATACGACAAATTATACTCCTGCATGATAATGCTCGTCCACATGTTGCGGCGCCGGTTAAAACTTATTTGGAAGCGCTCAGTTGGAAAGTTTTACCCCACCCGCCGTATTCACCAGACATTGCTACTTCTGATTTCTACTTGTTTCGCACGATGGCGCATGGCCTGCCTGAACAACAGTGCGAGGTTCCTCGCTTTCTTGATGAGGTCCCTGTTCCGTACGGAGCTGTGCTCTACGGTACCCTCCTCTCTTTGTTTCCATTAAATCAAGCTTCACCCCTGGCTACCCCCTCCCCCACTGTCAGTACCTAAGATATTTTAGTTTATATTCTCACATGTAGATGAGAACATCTGTAGTTCACGAAACTAGTGGTCTTTATCGTTATCGACTAGTCCAAACTGCTTGCTCGAGCCGCAGACTTCTTCCCGACTCGTCCAACTGCTTAGAGCAGTTTGGTCAAGTCGTTACTGAGAAAAGGCGATACACATCATTTGCGACTAGTGTAAGACTCGCTCAATTTTTTATTTTTGTTTTGTTATATATTTAAACTGAAAATGCTCTTTATATCGCAGGATGGACGCAAGCGCAGCTGCAAAAAGCAACCTGACTGTTCTACAGAGATAATACGATACGTGGCCGCGGAAACCACGTTGGCATTTTTACGAGCTTGCAGCTTTCCTACGCCTGGTTGGTATGCAACTGCTCAGCTTTACTGCCATTGCCATTATCGATTCTGCCTTTTAAAAGAATAATAATACACGACTACAAGGACTTTATTACTGCTTTAATAATGAGTCGAAAATGTTCAAGCAACCACGACCTAATATTAATAGTTATGGAGATATGCGACACCTGAGTTTGCATTGTTTTTCAATATTTCTGACTTATTTTTTGTAAAACGTTGGACTATCATTACAGTAACTTATATAGAATATGAAAAATTCATTCCCTTTAATATAAGTCAAATAAAATAATAATAACTTTTAAATTCCAATTGGAAAACATTCCAACTGGAATTTCTGCGGGGTTTTTATCATTTTACTTAATTTTATTGAAACTAATGAATTTTTGGTAATAGAAATAAGTTACTATAATGATAATTCAACGTTTTGTAAAAAATAAGACAGAAATATTGGAAAAAATGCAAACTTTGATATTGTATAACTCCATAACTATTGATTTTAGATCATGGCTGCTTGAATATTTTCGACTCATAATAAGGTGGAAATATAATCCTGCAAGGTTATTAATGTTTTTCAAATAACCCTGTATAACATTGTACACTTTGACGTGAGGGATATTAATTACATAAAATAAATACTAATATTACATTTAAATGTTAAACATTTTTAAAACCAAATTCCTTGTTTGTTAATTTACTGATGCGATGAAGGTATTTCTGTACTGTTATCACAGTAAACCAATTATTAATTTTAATTAAACAACTTTGTATTAACCACTTAACGGATTGCTAGAATAGGTAATGGATTGTTAGTTTGCGTCCGTCCTGATGAAGATACAGTAGTATCGAAACCGGTTGACGTAGAGTTACTAGTTAAGCGGTTATTACAAAGTGGTTTAATTTAAATTAATAATTATTTCCAACTACAAAGTTAACGTTATAAACATCAAAAATATAGTAAAACAAACTCAGTGGATTATTTTGTCATAGTTTGATGAAGACCGGACTCCACCAATCACAGCAGTACATCATCATCCAGTTTCAAAGGTTTTCACGTAAAGGCGATCATATGGTAATGTGAGCGAAATGCACCACTTTTTCCCATAGATTCTTGTCCATTTTGTATCACATTTTGGTACAGAAATGTAACAAATTAAAATTTATTTATTAGATTTTACATTTTTTTAATACGTATATCTTCCTTAAATGACCCAAGCCATTATAGATTATTTAATAAATTTATAAACTTCCAAACTAACCATGTTTCAGAACAGAAGAAGTTGGTCCACTTTGTGTGCTTTAAATGACTTGTAGATGTCCTTTTTCAATAATATTACAAAGTCGACACGAGTTCGAGTCGATTCGACGACACATTCTTGGGCACACAAAAACACCACGCGATGACGCGAATGTTTTCCGTCACTCGTTAGTCTTGACACGTTTGTAAATAACGGTAAAAAATATTCAAAACAAAAACAATACACTCACAACACCCAATCGACTAGAAACAAAAATATATATTTTGTGCACCGTGCTTCGACGCCAAACGACTGTAAAGAGTGAAAGTTTTGATTACTTTTGATTTTCCGGTACCCCTAATCATTAATAGGAGTACCCACAAATATTGTTGATTTTCTGTGTAATCTTTATTTATTATTATAAAACTTTTTTTTACATTTGACCCGGATTAGAGATCTTGTTTTAAGTGCCCGTAACACTGGACCATGACCACTTGAAATTTCCACAATAAAAAGAAATGGATAGATTCCACTAGAGGAAAGTAACCAAATATGGAATACCGTTTTGTTTTTGTTACATAAAAAATGATATTATAAATCAAAAACTTCAAAAACAAGGTCGAAGCTTTTGGTGTGCCAGGATAGAAGAGTGTGGCTTTCAATCCTCTCTGCCTACCCCTGCAGAGAAACGGCGTGATGGTTAGTTAGTTAGTTAGTTAGTTTAAAAACTTTTATTCGTGATTATAATCAGTCATATACATTTGCGCTTAACTTAACAGTCTTGTGTTACATGTTTTTATTTAAAGTATAAAATTTTCTCAAAAACAAAATCAATATAAAGATATTATCTATGTAATTGTGGAGTAGGTACCCAAATATGTAATAATACAAAAGTATGAACAGTAAATATTAATTTATAAGAGATACTATAAGAACTTAATAAGGAACTTAATCTACTTGCAAAAATCACAAATCCAGGCGTCGAACTCTGCATAAGCGTCATGAGGCATTTGATCCACGTCTCTCCTCGAATATCTTGAAAAACAAAACACTCACCGCGGGCACAACATTCACAACGCGTACAATGTACGCGAGTACAATGATTGAAAGAGATAGAAGATAGAATGGCGGTATTCCATATTAGGGATACTATTCCATATTTGATTACATTTCTCTAATATGTACATCTAGTTCTGTTCATTACCGAACCCAGCTGCGCGTCCTCGGCTTCGTTCATCTTGAAAATTCAAATTCTCATAAACCATCAATGAAACCTCCGATCCACTTGACCAATGTTTTTGCATTGCACTAACAGCACCTGATCTGAATTTATATTATGGGCTGAAATTTTTTTCTTGTCAGCTATTTCATTTTTTCTCTTGCTTTGAACCACTTTTTATCGTCTAAAACCACAAAGAAAATTGTAATCTAAATCAACGAAAGAAAATCTATTGACATAATATCGGATAGCGTGCACTCTCATACGAGTACAAGCTGAACGTGGCCCTTAAAATCCATAAAAAGAGATTGTTTTTGTGGACCTCCGATGTACATTTTTTTAAAACTTCAAATTATACTCAAAGAAGTGTTGAGAATAAGAAAATGCATCATTTATCCGTAGATGTTTTCCGAATGTCTATGAGTGGATGGACAAAGGCTGTTAATGGTGTTATTATTTTTGATATAATGTACATATATAATATTTTAACTACTTACCAGGACCAGGATCTCACTGGCAACTATTTGATCGAAAATTGAGCGTCTTAACTTTAGAGCAAATAATTCCAGGCAATAATTCTAAACAGTGACTGGATAATATAAAAAACTCCGCACTGAAGTTACAGAAACCTCATTAAAAATATATATGCCTTCTTTCGTATGTATTTACGTATTTTTATGTGTAAGGAAGATCTTATTGTGAAGGTGAGTTAAATATTTCAAAAGAATTACCTTTTCAAATGCGAGGATATGGATTTGATTCCATTATTGTACTGTGGGCGTTTATCAGAATTTTCTCCCTCATTATATCATATTTTTTTCATCTGGTATTATTATCTAGATCAGTGGTTCCTAAACTTTTTCGTATCATGGCACACTACTCACATTATAAAAATTTTTCGGCACGCTGATAAATACTCACCTGTCATATTTTTCAAAGTTTTTTGATCCCTAGCATAGATCTGGTCCGAATTGTTGTTAAAATAAATACATATGCTTCTCCTTTGATCACAATTGATCTGTTGACTAGATCTTATCTTTGGCCTACCCAACCTAAGTCACAATAGCGATCAAATTAAATGTTGAAAATAACAGATGTTTCTCGTTTAAACGTTCTCGATTGCTTCTGATTCATAAAATCACAGAAACGCTAATAAGGCAACAGATGTCACCGTAAACAAATAATATCAATGGGTAATAATACACTTACCTACATATTTTGCAAATGACGCCTCATCTGAAAACCAAACTAACTAGATGCAATTCTTTATAATATCTTTTTTCGTAATGTAATATATTATTAACTTAAATTATCGTTATTATTAATTAACACACTGACGTGTGTTCACGAATGTGATTTTCCTTTGAAAACCTCTAAGATACGGATTTTTCTCTCTCGGTTTTTTTAATTCCCGTAATAATTCGTAATTCGTCGGGGAAATTTAAGTTTAATACATTTAACTGAACAGCAAACAATGCCGTAACTGTTGCTGGATGCTTGAGAAATGCTGTCTGGAGAAACGAACACATGCTCAAGGAGACCAAATGAAAATATATAAGACCTGTGTTCGCCCAAGCATGACGTACGGTACGGCTGACACTACCAGAAATAAAAATCTCCTAAGAACAACTGAGATGAAGACTCTCCGACCCATTGCGGGACTAACAATCCGAGACCGAGTTAGGAATTCCGAAATACGAAGGATTTGTGACATCGAGGATATTGTCCGATGGGGAAGATCTTATTAGTTAGCAATCCACAGCTATTCAAAATATCCATTTTGTTTCTAAACCCAAAGACAACAAATTGAAAAGCATAGAAAAAATAATACATATAATAAAATATAATATGGTGATACTTGTATGTTTTTCTTGTTTCAAAACGCATGTTGCAGTTTGCAAATTAAATCACAATCGAGGTTAATATCAATGTCCGACAGTAAATCAATGACAAAATCAGTAAATTTTTCTTGATTTTCATTCTTTTTAGTTTGAGGACCTCTTTGCTTAGGAGCATTATGTATATTTTCAGCCTGATCAGACAGCCGAAATTGGGATTTTCCTGGAAATACCTTGAAAAGGCTTTCTTAAATATAATAAGAAATCGAATGAGTACAAAAAACATCACATTTGTGTATTATATAACATGATCGACACGAGCTACAAGTTAATCGATAAATCCCTGAATCATCTAATATATTATTTTTATTTATATTGTTTAAAAGGTTTTTGCCAATATTATTATTAGTATAAAATGCAGGTCTTATATTCTAAGGTAAAGATTTGGATACCAAATTAGTTATATTATCTACAAATAAAATTCTTCTTCATTTATTATTATCATTAGGTACTATCTTTTAAAGATGGATATATAAATTGTTTAATGATTTTTGATTTAATTTTCTCTTTAATAGGATATTAATTAATTCTACAGTATATCCATCATTTTTTCAAAATAATGTTTCCATATTTGGATTAATTAATAATTATTATTAATAATAATAAATTCAGAATAATAATAATAATTAATTGGACCATGTAACATTGAATGAATAGCTGAGTATGTGAGATTGGGTGATTAGATTTATTAAAAATTTCAAAATCTATTGTATTGTTTTGTACAATTCGTCAAGTTAAACATATTGGAACCGAGGTACCATGTTGTGTACCAAGAAATACGTTAGTTCATGTCTATATATTTTGGTAGTCTATGATCAAACCTCGTATTTTAATTTTGTACGTTTATGGATTCTAAATAAAATACGCATTTACCATGGTAACGAATATGAAGTATTTGTTTGGTTTGAGATTACTGCTGTTTTAATAGTGAGACGGGGATGAACAAAGATGTTCACGCATCAATGAAAAAAGTTGTGTCGTTTCAAATAATGCTCATTTACTCATTATTAGGAATAGAAAAAAGTTCATTTGAAAATTTTTCTATTTTATACGTAGTTTATCAAAAAGTTTTAGCCCTAATTTCCAATAATAATAATAATAATTTTGATTGTCTGTCCGTAAGTTCCTATGCAATAAATGATTTCATTCCGTTTTCAAAAATGATTTTAAATTGTTGAATTAAAAATTAAAACTAATAAGTGCATCCCTTACTTTATCGCATTGGTATTAATCATTAGTTAAGATATATAATTCTGAATGTAACAATGTCCGCCACTAACGCTACCAGACGGCACAATTAACGTGAGGTGTACAAAGTGAGGTACAAAAAAAGCATAATTCCCTACGTAAACATGTCAGTCACTAACGCTACCAGATGGCTCAAATAATAATGAAGTATAAAAAGCAAAAGAAAAACATAATTCTCTATTTAATAATGTCCATCACTAATGTTATCAAGACGCTACGCTACTCCTGATAGAGGTGTTCTTACACACTTAGCTGGCGGCCGAAATACATAATAAAAGTTCGTCATTTTTGACGGGTAGCTAGTTATTATTAGACGCGAGCAAGAACATCGTAAAAGAGAAGAGTCGGATTCCTTGGTATTGATTTCGAGTCCTTGGGCTCGCTCGCCTGCTCCATAAAGTAATGGGTGTTGTCGTTGAATATCTATTTATGGAAACTCATGAAAATAATAAAATATATCGACAGAAGATGAATCACGATTGTTTTGGTATGAGGTTATATGGTTATTGCGCTGTATTCGGGCGGGCCCCCTTAACTGATAAGGTGGCGCTGCTATAAAAAGAGGGGCGCCAGTTCTCTCCTTCTCTCTTCTTTTAGTTGGCGTGCAGTTAGAACAGGGTATTGTTAGAGATAATTTATCTGTAAATATATTGAAAGAAATCGTAACCATTCTGCCTTTTATTTGGTCTCCATATCCCCAGTTTGGGATACATAACAATTATCTAGTGTGGTCCAGTGGGCCGCCTCAGATACAGTTGGGCGAGACAACTCCAGAACTGCGTGAGGAAAGGATGTGACTATAATGGACGGAGGTCGCACAATCAGCACAAGACATGGACGAATGGAGGCGCCTTGCCGATGCAATGGGTCGCTGAACCGAATAGGACGAGGGGAAGAAAATGAGGTGATGTGAGATGAGGTTATGGTTATCTAGAAAAAAAGTGATCACTTAAGCCAACCATAAGATAGGTCATAAGTCCTATGTACACCCAAATGACTTCTATACCTACTTTCCCATAAGAAATACAGTTTCATCTCTGTGAGATATCTATAATATACATTAATTGATTAATAATGTCTCTGTGACATAAATCCAGCACTGTTCTGAAAGATTTGAACAAACTCAAAAATATTCTGAATTAAATTACGGGCTACGTTCGGAGACGAGACAATAGACTCTAGCGGAGCGTTTTGCCATAATTGCGCGCTATTTCATTCTATAATTTTTTTGTGGCTTTGTGGATCTTCAAAAAGCGTATGACAGAGTGATAAGACGAAAGTTATGGAAAGTTTTGTCTGAAAACGGGGTGAAGAGGAATTTCATACAGGCAATTGCATCCCTGTACGAGGGAAGTAGTGCTTGCGTGAGAATTAATAAGGCATTCATATCATGATTTGATATTAAAAAAGGTGTCAGACAGAGATGCATAATGTCACCGTGGCTTTTTGTGTGGACAACTGTATGAAAGAACTAAAGGAACTAGAAGTAGGAGCGAAAATGGACAGGCTCACCATAACCTGCCTACTACACACAGGCGATGTAGTATTACTGGCTAACAGTGAAATCGATCTTCAGTGCCTGGTGTCCAGAATGTTCGATGTATGCATGCGCTTATGATGAATGTCAGCAAATCGAAAGTGATGGTCTTAGAGAGAGAAGGAAGAGTGACTCAGTGTGATGTAATTGTAAACAGCGAATGCTTAGAACAATTTATTTATTTTATTTATTTGGGAAGAATGTTTAGTAGAGACGGCAGGGTTCAGAACGATATCGAAAGGAGAGTGACTGCGGGTAACAAAGTAAATGGTGCTCTGAATGCAATTATGGCCAATAAGAATCTTTCAAAGGAAGCAAGACTAGCGGTACATGATGGCGTTCTAGTACCGACTCTGATGGAAGTGAAGCCTGGAATTGGCAAACAAGGAATAAAAGTAGACTGAATGCGGTGGAAATGTGGTCAGTAAGGCCCTTGTGGTCGATAGAGCGAGGAATGAACAAATTAGAAGTGAATGTAATGCTGGCTGTAGTGTGGTAGATAGAATAAAGAAATGAGTGCTGAGATGGTTTGGTCAGGTAGAACGTATGAGCGAGGAAAGGATGGTTAAGAAAATATAGGGGGCGAGTGTTGAAGCAACAGAAATAGAGGGCGTCCGCAAAAGACTTGGAATGATCAGTTACTACAAGTATTGGAGGATGGCCCTGTTAAAAGCCTCAATAACGATGGTTAGTTAGCTAGATAGTTAGTCTATAGGCCCTTGCCCTCTCTGGTGTGGTGAATGAGATAAAGTTAGCCAGATCTATTCGTAGAAATATTTTTTTTCGATTTTTGCTTGTAGGTACATATTAGCCATTACAAAATCTTTAAGGGGGGGGTAAGGTTTTTAAATTTTTTTTTGCATTTTTTTAAAAATTTTTTAACGAATGTATAA
>JADDOH010003544.1:0-48692 GCA_016648135.1 Agrypnia vestita
TTTTTCCAAAAAACTTACAATTAAGATTTAGATGTGGCTGGCTACCATCTAAAACAGTCATATGTAATATATGTAAGATATTCTGGGAAATACCAGTTTTTATATACCTAGATTTCAGATTATAATCCTAAATTTTTTTTTATTTTTGTTAGTCAATTTTGCAGTTTAAAAGCAAGATATTTATTTATGAAATATCAATCAGAAAGTAAAAAAATATGTGAAAGATCAACACTCAGCTTATCAATTTATTTTTATTTTATTTCCAGAATGCTTTAGAGTTGTCAGCACCCGCTTCTGACATCCTTCTCACAAGTCGTGGGGCCCACTGGTTCCAAGTCTCGGGTCATCCCGACAGCCTGGCCCCTGCTGGTCCCGGCACTGTGTGGAAGCGTCGCAGCGGCCCCGAAGATGCCGAGAGACGAGCGTATGAAGCCCTGTCCACCTGCCCGCACATGAAGAATGCCATTCCCAAATACTATCGAGAAGTTAACTATAAGGGAGATAATTTCATAGAGCTGCAAGATCTCCTGTATGGATTTCAGGTGAGATATTACTAAGAAAAAATTAAACACTTCACATATGGAAATAAAAACACTTTTTTAGTTATACATTTTAATTTTTATGAGACCCATTTCACCTTATGTTGGCATTATCAATCTAAATATTTTACGTTTAACAACTTGTATATATGAAGACTACTGAAAAGAGATGCTATAGAATTTTAAGAATTAACATAGGTTTTTGTACTTCTGCACGATTTTAAGAAATAATTATATTCAAACACTAATGAAGGGGTAATGTGTACTATAATAATATAAGGAAAGAGTAAAGCTGTACAATTTGATATGAGATAGAGAAAGTTATGATTGCATGATCTGATAATGTATTTTAATCTTTCAGGATCCACATGTAATGGATATCAAGATGGGAACCAGAACGTTTTTGGAATCTGAAGTGTCCAAAACCACAGCCAGAACTGATTTATATGAGAAGATGATAGCAGTCAATCCCAAAGCTCCCACGGAAGCCGAACACAGTGCCCGTGCTGTTACAAAACTACGGTACATGCAGTTTAGGGAACAACAATCTTCTACCAATAGCGAAGGTTTTCGAATTGAAGGAATCAAAATGCCAGGCCAGGCACCTATCAAGGATCTCAAGAAAGTTAAGACTCAGCCACAGGTTATTGAAACAGTCTCCAAATTTCTCGGAGGCAGGCCCCATATCAGACAAAAAATAGTCAAACGCCTGAAAGACATTAGAACAATGTTTGAGCAGTGCGACTTCTTCAAGACTCATGAGGTTATCGGAAGCAGCATATTCATGATATTTGATGAAAACTCCATTGGAGCATGGCTGATTGACTTTGCCAAAACCAATACGGTGCCAGAAGGTATTAAAGTCACCCACAGAACTCAATGGAAGCAAGGCAACTATGAAGAAGGCTTCCTTTATGGACTGGATAGATTAATCACGGTGAGTTTTGCAGATTAACAATTTATTATTTTATATTTTTTATTGTATTGAAAAACTACCACATTAATAAAAATTTTTTTAGTTAATTTTGTTGTTTTGTAAAATATTATCATACTAAGGCCCAAATACACAGTCAATACTTAATTGAAAAGGTTACCCAAGTGTCAATAATTATTTTTAACATAATTTTTTGGTGTATTTTACATTATATTTAAAATATTTTGTAAACCCCTGTATTCATATGAACTAACATAAAATTATTATTATTATCATTAAATTTATTATCTGTGCATTTAATAATCTTACATTTGCCATTGTTACAGATAATGGACAACGATGATCTGGACTGTCCACCTGCAGAAAATATAGCTCCTATCGTTGAGCGATGAAGAGAATCTGACAATATAATGTGAACATTATGAGGTACAGTTGCCAAGGTCAAATGATAAATTTGATCATAGAAAAGTTTTCGCTAGGATGACCTGTACAAAGTTCCCAGTATTCGCAATGTGATAGAGACGTAGAGCGATTGATGAAATAAATCCTGAAGACTGTATTGTTATTGACCACGAGATAAATTATAAATGACCTTATAAGTTATTGACTCTGAAATAATTAAATAATTATAAAAACCCTTATAACATACTAAGTAATAAATCTAAGGATGCAATTTGTAGTAATGGTATCGAACGATCTAGTCCAATCCTGAATAATTATTATTTTGTAAGCGATCTAAAATAAAACAGACTTTTTTATAAAAATGTTTATTTATTTTATATTAACTGGTCGTATGCCGCGCATTTTCGCGCACGATTGCTGTTTTTTGGACACTTTTTTGTGATGGTTATATATTCATGTAAAAGTCAACAATAATCGCTAAGAAGTTGCAGTTTCTGGTTTCTCAATATACAGACTTCAAAAATTACTTATTCAGTAATGATGAAAATAAGTAACGAAATTTACTGTCAGAAAAGTACGCACATGTTTATCAAATAAAACCACGGAAGCAATAACACTAAAGATATTGTATTTCAATATTTTCGTTCTAAATATATCAAAGAATATAAAAATACTTAATTTTAACACATTTTATTTTAAAATAATACTTTTTTTTTAAAAGATAACACAATTAATGCGAGGTTGGAAGACGACATTTGGAATGATTTTTTGTCCAGTTTGCGCGGCAAATGTGGTTACTGACAAATAGAACTCGTTCATTCATTCAAAAACTTGAGATATAATCAATGATAGGCTTTAAAAACCCATAAACGCAGGTAAAATAGGCCGAATTCGCATGTGTCTAGGGAGTGCAAATCCGCGGTTAAGAAGACATCAGAAACATAATTATATTTGTAGAGGAAAATGGGATGAGTTGAGTGGTACGTGGAGCAGATAAAGAAAAATGTTTGGCATAGCCCCTGAGAAATCACGGTGTGGCACATCACTATTAAAATATGATATGTTTATATATATATATAAATATATATATATATATCTATATATATATACATACATATTGATCAGTAGTAACCAACTTCTGCATACTTGCATGCTAAATATTCACTCATTAAATTATACAAGCAACCCTTGCAGTATCCTTTACCTGAGTGCATTATTTAACAGAAACTATTAGTTGAGGTATTTAATTAATTATTAGATGTTCTAAAGAATATAAAAACAAACTCTAAAGAAGGTTAGGTACTAATTCTGCATATAAATTTAACGTAATTCTACCCTTTCAAATCTTAGTTTATAAATAGCGATATTGGTGAAAACGAATGTTAAGTATGTTTACATATTTCACAATAATTTTGCAAACTCACTACGTATGTTTGTGTCTGCGATTATGAATCTACTCTATCAATTATAATCCTGACTTTATATATTTTATCATCCAAAACTGTATGTCCCAAAGGCTGTCCTTGGCTATAGTTAGTAATACAAACGAATCACGAAAAAAAAAAAATCCCTGTCGTAATAAACGATCCTGATTACGTAAATGAAATCAAATTTTTGCGCTCGCTAGTTTAAAAGCAGTTATTTTATGTTTAAAAATGATACATTTTTGACACTTCAGTGCATAGATGGCCTGAGATGGGTCCGCTCTGTACTCACTACTACAATGTAGTACTGCATTACATTGAAGTGCACACTTCACACGTTTTGAAGTGTAGTGCACACTACAAACTTAAAAGTTATTGAAAGTACATACTTCAAATAGTACACTTCATTTCAAAGCGAACACTACGAAGTACATACACTTCAAAGGTATCGAAAGTACGAGCACTTACTCCAAATAGTTTGGGAAGTTGAAGTAGATAAATGAAGAAATCTTTGAAAATCTAAACAACCCCCCCATGGTTTTGAAAAATTTTGGGACTGATCGAAGAAATCTCTGGAAACTGAAACAACTCCCCCCCCCCCCCCATGAATGACGAAATCTGGGGAAATATTATTTTACCGAAATATCTCGATGCATTCATTATATTTTTTCCGACGACCTTTTTTTGTCACCACAAACTTTTTATTTGGGAAAAAATATAATTAGTTCATTAGTACTACAATTACTTCATTTCATTACACTTCACTTCATTAATACTACAATTACTTCATTTCATTACTTCACTTCATTAATACTACAATTACTTCATTACTTCACTTCATTAGTACTACAATTTCGTAGTACTACAATTACTTCACTTCGTGTATTTTTACTACAATTGTAGTGTACACTTTGTAGTCTTCAAACTGGTGAACGTGTGTGTGTTGTACTCTTCATTTTGAAATGTAGTTTTTCCCTTCGCTAATAGATGCCCATATAAAATACATAAAATATATGTTTATAGTCCGTCCAACTTATCTGGAGAATAAAGGAGGGCGTCCCAATCGTTGTGGTACTGCCCGTAGTCTAAAAATTATCTCATTTGTAGGGAATATTTTGCAAATTCGTTTTTTCTTAAACAAGTTATTGAGCAGTATACGACACGATAAAAAAACAAAAAATGTAAACTAACGTACAAATAAATTTATCAAAATATACATTCGTAAAATACACAACGTCACAAAATGGCGTTTTTTCAAAATCAAAGAAAAATACAATTTTTAGGAAAAAAAAACAAACAATAATAATTCTTTTAGGCCGGCGCCACATTACGCAGATCTTCCGCCGCGTTTTTTCCGTTGCGCCAAATCGGCAAAGCAAATAGATCAACCGATCATCCGCGTAGTGTGTTTAATAAGCGCATATTGTATGGAAAGAAATGTAGCGATGTTCCACGACAGAAGAGACGCGGCGGAAGATCCGCGCAGTGTGGCGCCGGTTTTATTCGGTGTCTCATACCTAATGATCATGACCACCATGTTTAACTCAGTAACACCTAAGGATATCAATCGGTTTAGGGCCGTTGTATCAACTTGGTTTATAGTAATCTTTCGTTCAAAGCATAGATATTTTGCATTTTCCACCGATCAAACAACTCGCTCTCGTAAAAATCTATGCTTTAAATGAACTATTGCTATAAAGTAAGTTGATGCAACCAGTCTTTAATGTGCATAAATAAAAAAGTTTATTTTTGAAAAAAGATGTTTATACAAATGAACTCGTTAATGAATTATGTAATAAAAAGTATAAATAATAAAAATTCTATGTAAAAAATTATCGAATAAAATATTTTCTAAAACTTTTCTCATCTTACGGCTTCTAAATCAATTTTTCCACTTATCCTTGTTCTTTTTTTCCGGGTGTAGATATTTTAATGCCCATTTCCACGGCCGCTTTACCTTCTTTAACTATTTTGTAAATTGCCGATTCAGAAATACCTGAAGAAATTGTATAATAGTAAAATAATAAACTAAGTATGGGAAAATCATCATAACTGCATGGCAGCACTAACCTGAATCGGCGGCAATACATCTATGAACAAAATCAAACGGTATAATTGGGGCTTTTAGACGTTGTTTCTCTTCAAAAAACGTGTGCATTTTCAAGATTATTTCCCGAACACCGCTTTTAATGATTTTTGGCATGGTGACAGTCTAAAATTTTCTTAAAAAACTATCGAAACAGTCATGAACCCCTCTGTAAACAAAGTCTGTCAAAGGTCTGTCAGCTGTAGATAATCCAATATGGCGTCGTTAGTTCCAAATTTGGCCATTCTTCAGATAAGTTAGACGGACTATATTTGCTGTTTTATTCATAGAAATTGACAAATCACGTTTATCATAAGTGGGCCCATTCATTATCTTTCTTGTCAACTAAACGATCTTGCATTACGCCGCCGCCGCGCCGACGTTCCCAAGACCTTATCTCCGTTTTCATACAACACAAAATTGGCCTTTTCCCTACCGGATACGATAAGGAAGAATAATTTTCTATGGTTTCTTCTGTCAAAAATGTATCATTTTTAAACTTAAAATAACTGCTTTTAAACTAGCGAGCGTAAAAATTTGACTTCATTTATGTAATCAGTACCCTTTATTATGCCAGGGAATTTTTTTGTCCATCAAATTTGTGATTCGTTTGTATTACTTACTTATTCCCTGTCCTTGTGGACGCACCGATTCTCAAAACAAAAAGGACCAGTATCATAAACTTCATGTAAACTGCTTTAGAAATTCAATTATAAGTTTTCAATGACAGTAGGAAACAAAAGGTGAACAAATGAATTTATGTTTCATATTTTATTTTTCTATTTGATTGTTCTCAAGCCTGGGTTTTTCGAAAATGTGTTTCGCTATATTAAATGGTCCTAAAAATAAAATAAAGTGAAAAACAAATATTTATTTATGACTATTTACTACTATACGAAAATAAAAGTACTATTTTCATTTATAAATAAAATGTTGATCAACTTGTTGAGGGCCAAAAAAACATAGTAAATCACCAAGGCCAAAGATTTTCTGAATTTTTTGTGATTTTTATTTTTACGAAAAAACCATGAAAACATGCGTATATTAAAAAAAAACACACACACATTCATATTATTTTATCGCAATTGTCGTAAAGCAAAATTTTTTTTCAAATTAATTCAATTTCATTACACGAAAAATAATAATTTATTTTTATTTGTTTATTAGAGACTACTATTATTATTTGATGCCTACCTAATAATCTTCTTCCGTGTGGTATATTTTGTTGCACTCATAACACGTAAATATGATACACTTTCACACACACACATATTTCAAATAAACGCAACAAAATTACGTGTATTTTTGTTAATTAATCACTGTTAGTATTCAATTGAATCATAAACCAATTGAATCATAAATAAGAAAAACTGACAAATATCGCAAAATATATCGTATATATTTGTGTATACGTGTACAAATAAATCGAAAATCGAAAAAAATAAATTGTATTTCCCGCGCACTTTGTGCGTGACCTTGAATGACGGAATATTTGAATTTCGATTGCGCAACACGCGATCGGGGCACCACCTACAACTATTCTATACGATTTTGATGGCAGAAAAACTTCTGTTTTGATTGTTGATTTAAAATATAATCCGTGATGTTTTTGAGTTGAAAATGGAACGACAGGTCACCACGGGATTTCTCTACCGAGAAAAAGTCACGTTTTTCAAATTCGATACGCGGCCGTCGAGAAATAATTAATTTTGTGCCTGTCGCTTATATCCGACGTGGCACTCTGGCCCCTGTCATTGTTGTGACGTGGCCCCGCGCTCATTAAAATAATTACGTTATAGTAAGTCCATAGCCGCCTCTTTAATTATTACATAGATTTTTGTATCTTTAAAAAAATATTAGGTTGATGCGTATTTATCCACTGTTTTTGGATATTTTTTTTTTAATTTGACGTTTAACTTACATTAGTCATAATCTTTTTTTTAAATAGGGTTAGAAAATTAAAATGCGCATCGAAAACCACACACATATACCAACGTTATAATATACCACTACGGAGTTGATCTTCGGACTTTGATGGCCAGGCTGTGGAAGAGGACGAAAGTTGCACCATCCGGCCACTGCATATTGCACACTCTTGGCCCCTCAGAATCCACCATCTTCCGACGCAAGCAAATGGGAAACGGAATAGTAACTGTACAATTATAATTCGTGATATTATAACATGAATTTGTGAAAATTGGCAACTACGGTCTCACCAGAAAGGCACCAGAGAGTCCTCAAAAGGAGGTGGAAGCCAGAGAGCTTACAACCTGTCGTTGGAAGGTTTTAGGATCCTTTACCCCACGGCTACATTCACCATTTCTTTTATCCCCTCCCTCCCCCTTATAGCGATATTTTTATTAGTGTACTTGCTGTTCGTACCCAGCAATCCTCGGACTATTAATTTAGTTAAAAATAAGTTTGTGGGGAGACACAAAGTTTCCATTGTTTTGAAAAATCACTCAGTCTCTAATAAAAATTATTTTTGCATTTAATCTGGGCTTGGATGCATGAAATGTCCGGGGGGAATGTCTATTTTACCTGCCAGGTTCTAAAGAATAAGTATGAAAAATTTGGGTCAGATTGGTAGAACGGTGCAGATTTGTACAGAAAATATATCATGGGGAGGGGTAGGTGTCACTTGTGGTAGGGGAGTGAGTAAGTGTCACTTGTGTTACCCGCTGGGTCCTTTATCATAAGTGTGCAAAATTTGGGTCAGATCAGTCAAACGGAGCAGATTTGTACAGAAAATATATGAGTGGGAGGGGAAAGGGGTAGAAAATGTCACTTATGTTATCCTTCAGATCCTAAAGAATGAGTATGCAAAATTTGATTCAGATCGATCGAACAGTACAGATTTGCAATGAAAATATATCATGGGGCGGGGGGGGGGATAAAAGTAAAATTTTTCGACATTTTACATAATTATGTACGGTGACACAGGCTTTTACATTTATATAGACGAAATATGCGTAGGTGATGTATCTGGAACACTGTTTCTTGGCGGATAGGGTCAGCCATTACCAGAGCAATGACATTGAATTAGCCTCAGGCCACATTTTAATCAGTCAAAGAGCACTATAAAAATCAGAAATACATGTAGCGGTACCTATTCAACCCTGTGCCGTGTACCTATCGCCCGACCCAGAGTTTTGTTTATATTAACACAATAAAAATCTCCGCGATATAAACAAGGGGGTCGAGCTAGGGACATGGCGACACCACACCAGTCAGGCCACTGCCGTAACACCAGACAGATTTCCGCGCGTCATCTATTTCTTTGTTCGTCATTACATATTAGGTGTTCCCATAAGTAATCAATCATTTAAGTGGCAACAAAAAAAAGAATTTAACAGCATTTAATTTTATTTTTAATCGATTTAATCTCCATCGTATCTAGGACCTTTTGCCATCTTGTTGGTAGACTTTTAAGAAAAATATGCTTCTAGGTGTTTTTAAAGCGTCATTATTAAAGCCTACCGGGCGTCCACTTCGATCGCTATCAGAAAAGTCAAAATCACCATCGGAAAATTTTCTAAACCAACGTTGGCATTTATTTACTTTCAATACGTCTCCATACACATCACACATTTTCTTTGTTGCAACCGTTGCATTAACACCCGATAGAAAATGAAACAGCATACATCATCATCATCATCATTTTCTTCCCCTTGTCCTAGTAGGGTCGGGGGCCCAAAGACTCGACAAGGTGTTTCCACGATCCTCTGTCTTGCACTGCTTCTGCTCGAGTCAACCAGTCCAGACCCATTCTGTTTTCAAATACATTTTTTGTTGTCTCTCCCAGCTTAATCTGGGTCGACCCACCGGCCGTCTTCCCTCCGGGGTTGCCAAGAGGATTCTTCTTGGTAATCGTTCCTCTGGCATTCTGAGCATATGTCCAAGCCACCTCAGTTATGATTTTTCTATGTGCAGGAGTAGGGGCTCCATGCCGAGTGTGTGCCTTCTCATGCATCGGCACTTCTCACTCTATCCATCAGTGTGACTCCCGCTACCCCCCTCAGAAAACTCATCTCGGCAGCTTGGACCCTTGATCTCACTCTCTCTGGCAGGGTCCAAACTTGATGGCCATAAATTAGAGTAGGCCTGTACACAGATTTGAAAACAGTCAGTTTTGCCTTGACACTAAGCTCGGATTTTCTTATCACCGCACTATATAAAGAGCGTAGAACGCCGGCTGCAGCTCCGATTCTTCTACCTATTTCACTTTCCTGCCTCCCGTCGCTAGAAAATTCCACCCCAAGGTATTTGAATTTATCGACTTGCTTCAGCTGGGTCCCTTGTATGCTGATCGAGCACTGCTCTCGGTCTCTTCATACGACCATAACCTCTGTTTTGGCAGTACTAATCTTCATCCCTACTTGAGTGCACTCTTCATTGAAGGAATTTATCCACTCTTTCAGGTCCTCCTTTGTGGGCGCCAGCCTCGCTATATCGTCCGCGAAGAGTAGAGTCTATTTCCACATCTACAACTCTCACGGCCCTTGCTGTTTGGCTTTTTCGGCTTATCCTGTCTATATAAATGGTGAACAGGATTGGCGAAAGTGGGCAATCTTGTTTTAAACCTACTCCAACATTGAACTCTTCCGAAATTGCGCCGTTTGTTCGTATGCAGCTTTTGCAATCCGCATACAGTGATTGAATTGCCTTGAGAAGGTCTCTCTCTATTCCGTATTCGTCCAGCACTGTCCACAGAATGTCGCACGGCACCAAGTCAGTCACCAAACAGCATGCAATGACGTATATTTTCTAAGTTAGTTGATTGTCCGCCATTTTACAACAGAGTAATAAGAAAAAAAAATTAATTGTCACTAGTCACAAGACCACGGATTATAATATTGCGTATAAAACACGTCTTTACACGTTTACTTTACTGAACTTGACTGAAGCAAACATTCCACACCAAAAATAATTGATTACTTATGGGTACACCTATTATAACTTGAACATTTTGAACAATTTACTTCCGGGGCTTAGAAGGGGCGGGAAGAAATAAACAATAACAACATATCGCTCTTCCATTCCATCGCCCTACGAACATTTCCCCTACATATATTTGTCATTATGTCCAAATAAAACATCAAGTTACGACAATTTAGATTTGGTAATTGCTATATTGTAGGAGACCGGGATTATGCCCTCAAAACATATGTAGCTACCTACAGCAATTTTCAATGCTGCAAAGGGCCTGAAGACCCAATTAATTGCGGGCCGGCAAAAACATCTAGATTTTAAAGAAATCAGAAAGATGTATTGCGACCTCACCGGGAACCTGGAATTTTCAGTTTACAGAGCCAGTGACACGGCCACTGGACTACGAACTTCGATATTATTTACCAATTTTGTCGCATGGTTTGGTCATGTGGAACTGATGAGCAAGGAAAGGATGGTAAGGAAAATTGTTCGTCGAAGGCAGCAGAAACAGAGGGCGTCCGCGGCAATGGCAAAATGGCAATAAAACAATATATTCGGTGTATGAAACTCTTTTATTGTATTTTATATACCGACTAACAGGAAAATGAAAATTTTAACAAAAAATACCACTTTCAATTATAGTTAAATAAAGCCAGATCTCTTTTGGCTTTATGCCTTTCCAATACAACTTCATGAATTTCCTGCCGATTCTTTAGTTGGGTTTTGAAAATATTTAACTGAACCACATATAATTTATTCTGCATATCACTTGGAGTCGTGGGCTTTAGCTTCAGTTTTCTATTACCTGCAAACAAAGAAAAGGTTATAAACAGAAAAACTAAAGAAATACAACATAGATCAAATAAAAAGGTATTGTTCTCGCAAACACTAAATAGGTAGGAAAATATTTAATTTCATCAATAATCTACCCTTCCTGGCTCATTTCACCATATTCTCTCTTGAATCTACATCGAAAATCTGTCGGACAGTACGCATTTAGGCGGGAACAAAACCAAAAAGCATTATAATCGTTGCGTAATGCGGCCCACTTTCATCTTCATGTGGACATCCTCACTTCTTATTTAGTAAACTGATGATGTGAATGTCATGTGTCGAAGAATTTGCGTCTGTCAAATGAAATTTAAATGACGTGATGCCATGTGCAAAATTATTTTGGCGTGCATTTGTCTATAATTTTTAGTTTACACAATTGCAACACCCCTAATCCAATACTTACAGATATTTAGTATCAAATGGTATCAAACAACTGTTTCTGGGTTATTTAACGTAACCTTGAGGTCAAACTCAAGATTAACCCAGGATTTAGGCTTACTTGATCCAACTTTAAACAACTGGGCCTAAACCAAAGTTATCCTGAGATATTAGAAATGTTCATTCAACATAACATAACTAAGAGTAGCTTGTTGGTCTTGTGGATAGGACACTTTCCTCGTGATCCAAAGGTCGCAGGTTCGAACCTGACTCCAGACTAGCAAGTTAGTCCTATTTTCATAGCGCAAACGTATAGCTTAGTTTGAAAATAGTAAGAATATTGATGTGACCGTATTCCGTGTTCGCATCTCTATTTTAAAAAAACTCTAATTTATTGAATTCAACATTTTGACCTAATGTCAAAGTTAAATCTGCCGAATAAAATTAATAAATTTGAAATTGGAACATTTTTTCATTCCTACGTCCTGTTACACGTTTCCGTGGTCGCATTCACGAAATTAATCCCACTAACCGAGCGTAAACATGTTACACATCAAAAACATATGTCAATGAAAATAAGTATTATGAAATGTCTATACAATTTTATATATATTGGATATATTTATGAAATAAAATAGTCACACAATAAGTATTTAGTAATAAGATAAAACTGACAAATAAAATAAAATATTATTTTTAAAATTACACAAAAAGTTGGTGATTGGTTTATTAGTCAACAGTTATTTAGTGTAGGTAAATTAAAAGAATAATAAATATGTGACAAGAATGGTGACCATAAAACGGCCAAACATAAAATATCCTTAAAAAACAAATTTTAAATATACTTTGGCTTCAAGCTTAACTAAATGCGACGAAATAAATATTCGAAGTAAATATTTGTAAATTCTATGTATTTTGTAACAATATGCCCCTTAAAAAGTCTTGTGGATGTATAAACTAAAGTCTGTAAACTTAGTTGTGGTGACTCTGTTGATCATAGACGTAGGTACTTGATTATATTACTAGATGTACGAAATTCAAAATACACATTTACCTGTTGTCGCCATGTTGTTTTTTTCTCCAATCACAAAGAAAACGCATTTACTTCTTACTTGTTGTTACGCCATTGTTAACCATTTCGAAAATGACATATCGAACTTTTAACGAATATCACGTGACGAACCATTAAGTAAGAAAAAGCGGCGGGAAATTGTAGCATTTTATTTTATAGTTATAAACCGTCATGAAGAAAATGCCGCCTTTTGTAGCTCCCGTGAAAAATAATCTTGATTCAGCTTCTTCTCAAAATGGGCCATCTGATCAACAAGAGACATTTTTGCAAGATAATTTTAAAAGTACACAAGATATAACGGAAATTGACGAATCTATCATAGAAAAGTTGACAAATACACCCCATGAAAAAAAAAAAATAAACATTGAAGATCAACAGAAATTGGTATATTTTAGATATAATTTTAGTACATAAAAGTAACACGAAGAACACTTTACAAAATTGACTAGGTATTTTATAAAAGTGCATAAAAATTTCGTAAAACATATTTTTCGAAAATATTCTGAATATTTAAGTAGTTTTCACACAATTTTACCAGTGCCTTAAAATTATTTATGTTTTTAGATAAAAGAAAATTATACAAAAGTAAAGAAAAATGCATACAAGAAAATAGTTAAACAAACAAAAAATGGTAAAAGTAATCCGAAGAATAAAATCATTGATGATAAAATAAAGAAACCAAAAAATGTATCACTTAAAAAAGCCAAGAAGGAGGAGCACAAACTGGGCAAAAATGATGTGAAAAAAGTTGATCAAATGGAATCTAGTACATCCAAAGACAAAATAAAAAATAAGAAAATAAAACCGACAGAAAAGAAAACAAAAATTAACTCTTCGCAACTGGTTCAAGATGTGGAATCCATGACTCAAACATTTAGTCAAAACTCTAATTTTTCAACTGTATTCAGGTTAGATTTCAAATTTGTCATCTGGTCAACTAAAAATATTTGATATTTAAGTAGGTATTATGGGAAATATTTGTTGAGGTGATAAAAATTATATGATTATAAATTAACAGATCTCCTTATTCCTAATATCAATTTCCAACTACTTAAATGCATTATATATCATTTTCCAACTCCAATATCAATTTCCAACTATCTGAAATCCATTATGACTTGATTTGGCAAATGAGATTTGTTAGTTCCATATTTTTCGGGATACTTCTACTTCATCTCTCAAGGTAGAAGTATGTATGGGATTAATAATTAAATTCATTGCCATATATATAACTGTAAACCTGTCTCTCTCTAAAAATTTGGCTCTCCGCCCAAAAACAAAGAATTTACTGACCATAGGCTCTGTCAATTTTTTTAAAGCAAGTGTTCTCTGTACAAGATCAAAAGGTGCATAAACAACTAATGTTGAATTTTTCCCGGTAAATTAAAAGAGTTAGCCATAATCAATGAGAATTAAAAAAATATTAATTTAGGCAATAAAAAAATTGATAGAAAATTTTTAAGACTCCCACCAAGCAGACGATGGTTTTTGACCTTAAATATAAACTATTGAATTGTATTCTTATTTTCATGAACATTGTTTTGCTCTGATATAATTTTTTTTGTATAATAGATTGGATTCTCAGGGCATAAAATTATTCTTTAAAATAATATTGATTATCAATTACAAATATATCAATATTGTTGACATGTACCTACACATATGTCATTGATACAGAATAATATATTTTTACTTAAAGAATCAATGAAGTATTAACCAATTGAGAGTTTTTGATGTTTTCAATGTTTTAGATCTGTCTACATAATATAATATGAATATATATATCAATGTGCGTCAGAGTATTAATTTATTAATATAATTTTTTTCTTTTTAATGTGTCTTAGGGAACTCATCTTAAGTCAACCGCCCAAAACGTTTACTCATAAACAAAAGTTAGTTTGGCTACAGGAGAGGAGACAGGTAGGTGTCTGGGTGGAGTGCTGCCGGGCCAGCTGTAGGAAATGGCGGTATATTCAGGACATACATGATCCTTTGCAGATACCAGAAAAGTGGTACTGTGAAATGAATTCAGGTATGAAAATTTATAAATGTGTAAATAATGACAGTGACTGGATACAAATGCCCTTTATAAAAGTAATGTACTGAAATTTTTAATCTTTGTTGCCATTTCTGGCAATATGCTGGAAAAAGTTAAAAATAAACTATAAGCCTCTCTATCTGAGAGGGAATGGACAGAATACACATCTATCAAGCTGAATTAATTTGATACATTTAAGGTTCATTGATTCTTATTGCGAGCTGTTTCTCTCCAGTTCTGGATATCCAAGATAAAAATATGTCATTGAAGATATTGCCACTCCATCTTTGTGCCCTGTTTGTCTTGTGTTCATCGGCTTTTCAAGTCATCAATCTTGTTCGTAAGCCTTGAAGGGCTTATCCCATTGTGGTAGTGTCAATGCCAAAATTAATTTCTTAAAAAACGTCCAGTGCTACGCTCATTCTCCTTAGGGCCAGTTGTATCGACTTGGATTGTAATAACCTTTCGTTTAAACCATTGATTATTGCATTTTTCACCAATCACGCAACTCATTTTCGTAAAAATCTATGGTTTTTATGAAAGATTACTTTAATCCAAGTTGATACAACCGGCCCTTAGTCAGTACCCATATCTTAGATGCACAATTAAACCCTGGTCTGATAAGCTTTTTTAAATAGTTTGGAGGCTATAGATAGATATGTGGAGTAATTCAGAATTGTGTGATTTTAGGGAACATATCGCACCCCGAGTGCAAGACCAGAATATGCGTGCAGAGATAATAGAGCTTAAAGATTTTGCTCTCGTAATTCAAATGGTATTGTAAGCATTAAAATTGATACATTGAATATGAACATGGCAAAATATCATTATTGTTTTCATATTTCTTATAACAAACTATCAATGAACTAACAAAGAACAAAAAGATGACATTCTCAACTTATATCGTTTTTTTGGAAAGGTGATATATCGTCTCGCACTCGGGGTGAAATATGGCTGAGTATTCGTAGACAACAGCAACATGGACTCTTTTACGTTCAATACGCGGGACCAGCAAACCAATGGTCAGTTAACTGTTGGGAGAGGTGTTTCCATATTATACCAAGTTGCTTAGGATACTGACATTTTTTAAAAAAGTGAGTCAGTTCAGGAGAAAATCTTCAAAGTAGTACTCAACTCAGTGAATTATGCTTTATATTTTTCAATGCCTTGTTTAATTTGTGTTTGTGTTTCTCATAAATATTATTTAAATATTTTATGTCAATATTATATACTTTTTAATCTAGTATAGTTTAGCATAATATAGTATATAATATACAAAAAATATAAAATAAAATTAAAAAAATTAACGATGCAAAATACTGGGGAGCCATATAAGTCTGTTTAAGTTTGACGTACTCAACAAACATGATATGGTTTTATGATATAAGACAGAAATGCTTGCTTCATTAATAAAAAGGTTTACCTGAACAGTCTATTGGAATGTATCGGCTTGGCGAAATGTTATTGGATGATACATATTTTTCCACTTTGTGCCCCAATCATAATAACCATGTTTTCCTTTATTTTTAAATTCTTTATATTAGTTTCGCCATCGTAAGTGTGTGTGAAAATATATTGGAAGTGAAAAATAACACCGTATTCAATAATAAATAAATAACCCGTCATTCAATCGAACTGAAATTTTGCACGTCAACTCGACGTCGATGACAATGCATTTTGACAACTTTGTTGGTATGCACGATTATTATGATTGTTTTCGTTTTTCGCGAAAAAAACTCGTTGACCAAAGTCTCGATTTCAAAATTTCAAGTTCCCCAAACGGATGCAGCTTATATATATATATATATATATATATAACTCAATTTCGGCCAAATTGTCACTTGGTCATTTTTTCCTTTCCACCGTCGATATGTAATTTTTTTGTTATTAATAATGTTTATTTTATTAATGACTAGTGACCCAGCCTGGCTTCACCCGGTACAGACTTATTTTTTTAAACTTATCATATCTTCTAAGATTTAATTTAATGATTTGGTGTAAAGGACCCATTTGATCTGGGTAAACGGTTAAGGTTAATCAGTTAAATTGCTGATAATATCTATCTAAGTTATACGTATGATGAAATTTTAAAGACAGAAATGGTTGGTGTAAGTTATTCCTAAAAGATACATATATGCTACCACTGAATTTTTCGTAGATCATTTAGATTTACACAACAACATTTTCCATGAAAGCGCTTTAGCGGCAAACTTTTCCCGACTTGATTCATTAATACTGTTAATGCTCAGCTCCTATATGTGCTAGGATAATTTTTGATACACAAAAGTCTTCCTGGAAAAAAGCAGACCATAACAGAAAAATCCCCCTACATATCCTTTCAGTGGTTCTCGAGATTAGCGCAATCATACAGACGGACAGACGCTTACCGTATGTATTGAAGTGCTTTTTTGATAGATATTTCACAGCCATATCCAGAAAGCATCCCTCGCAATCTACGGGGGTTACCTGTATTTTATTTACCGTCTTCAGATGTATCAAATAGATACGAGACGTACAGACCAATGCTACAGATAAATACAGGACTGTTTATTATTGGCATTAAAAATAAAGAGAGATGCATCCAGAACACTCAAATTGATTTCAGATACTAATGCAAACAGTTGCAGCAAGAAGGAGATTGCTACAAGTGTGTTGGAGGAAGAGGACCTAATTCATGCTATTTATTCAGCTGGTTCCCTTGTGTGGGCTCTTTTGGATGGGTTTCCTTGGTGGCCAGCTATGGTAGATGACTGCCCTGATACTGAGCAGTATTACTGGCTAGATGGATTCTCCGATATTCCGGTGTGTTTTGATCCTCGTTAAGATTTTTCGGTTTAATTCATAATGTTTTGTAATAAGTTCTATGATTTTTCCAAAGGTTTCGACTTCTTTATAAAACATATCAAATACTCTTTAATATGTTAGTGGTATAAAATTTTCTCTTGTTGTCGTGCCTCACCAAGTTAGTTTCACTTTTATAGCACAAGCGCTTGACAGTTAGTTAATTAGAAAGTTAGTTAGTTTGAAAACAAAAAGAGTATTGATGAGAGATTATTTCACATACAAAATTTTTTCACTTTATTCTTATTATTTATTATTTTTCACTTTTTCATTTTATTTCACATACGAAACAAAACTAACCTAAACAGACTCCAACAACAGCAAAACAAAATATTAAAAATGGTCTATGATCTGAAATACCGGACACCAACTGAAACTGTATACCGTATAACAGAACAATTAAACATCGAAAGCATTACGAAAATCGAAACACTTAAAATCATTCACAGACTAGCAATTGGCAAAATACAAGACGAAGACATAAAATTAGACAAAACTATCACATAACACACGCCAAAACAAAAACAGGACAATCCCGATTAATTTGCAACGGACTAAAATTATACAATGACCTGCCACAACAGACCAAACAACTGACCACTGACAAATTCAAAACAGATGTGACAAAAATATTAAAACTCGGCCAACTATAAAAAAATGACTTTGTATCTAAATTATATTATTATATTTTCTTATATTGAATCATGTAAAAATGTTACCCATAAACCTCTTAGGTTTCCATTACAATTTAAATTTAAAAAAATACATCTCTATTTAAAAAACAATGTTAAGTTACATATATTGATGAGAGATTATTTCATATATATGTACATCTCTATTTAAAAAACAATGGTAAGTATTTGATTTATATGAATTTATGTTATGAAATAAAATGAATAACAATTCCATTCCGATTATTTTTTTTTTTGCTTTGGATGTTGGATGTTTTTCTTAACACCTATGTCAATTAAATGTCTGTATGAACAACGTCACTCAGTATCAGCAATCTACATATACCTATAAAAGTCAATGTCTGTCTGTCTGTACTCTATACAAATCCACACCGTTTGTCCGATTCGATTCAAATTTTGCATACTTATGCTTTGGGACCCAGCGGGTAACATAGGCAACATATCCCCCCTATTCTCATACCCCTTCCCCTCCCCCTAACATATTTTCGATGCAAATCTGTACCGTTTGACCGATCGGACTCAAAATTTGGAAACTTATTCTTTAGGACTCAGCGGGTAACAAAGGTGATATTTCCCCCCTATTCTCATACCCCTTCCTTCCCCTCCCCTGATATATTTTCGATGCAAATCTGTACAGTTTGACCGATCGGTCTCAAAATTTGGAAACTTATTCTTAAGGAATCGGCGGGTAACATATGCGGCATTTCCCCCATATTCTTTTAACCCCTCCCCTCCGCTGATATATTTTCGATGCAAATCTATACCGTTCGACTGATCGGACTCAAAATTTGGAAACTTATTCTTTAGGACTCGGCAGGTAACATAGGTTTTATTTCCTCCCTCCCCTTTTGCCTTTTCTCCTCCCCCTGATTTATTTTCGATGCAAATCTATACCGTTCGAATCAAACCTTTGTTTCCCCCCACAAATTTATTTTCAACTTAATCCTTAACCCGTGCAACGCCGGGTACGAACAGCTAGTTGTGTTTATTTTTGCTGTTGTGAAAGGCAACTTAAGTCAACTGCTGTATTAAATGTGGGCCATTTTTTGGCTGCACTCTTCCAATATATTAAGGATCAATTATTTTATTTTATTTCAATTTCATTATTTTATTTATTTTTTCAGACATATTACAATGTTACATTTTTCGATTCCACGAGTGTGACACGTGCGTGGATAGCAACAGAGAAATTAAAGCCATATATTTTGTGCGGAAAAAAAGTCATATTTGAACAATCGAAAATACCGGCTTCGATGGTACATCGCATGAAAATTGCAAAAATTCAGGTTGATAATGCTGTAAACCTCACAGTGCTAGAGAGACTTCGGAAGTACAGTTTTGTCACTCGCTACGAAGGGCCAATCAATAGCCCAAAAGGAGAATTAGTAAAAAAATGCACTAAGAGACTTTGTGAATCACCAAAAGGCAATTCTTCTGATCCAAACAGTGTTTCTTTAGATTCAGACAGTGATTCTTCTGATTTAGAAAGTGATAAAAGCACATATCTGGGAAAAGAACAAATACTGAGAATATTTGGCATAGAAAATCTGAAAAAAAGTCCTCCCGATATTAATCACATGTTGCCAACATATCAAGAAATCGCAACAAATATTGACAAAGATATTATTAGCAGGAAAAATATGTTAGATTCGGGAATTCAACAGGACAAGTTATTCAATAATTCTGCCTGCTCTGGTTCAAAGGAAGCTTTAGTGCAACCTCAGATGGTCTGCACTCAAAATAACATCAATCTGATTTCGCAGGACATCGCCAAAAGTGTCAGCTTTTCTAATCCGACCCATTCCAATACTTGTATGGATATGAGTGATGCAGTTGATTGTGAGAAAACAGGTAGGATCTAGCTTTGCAACATTTCTTGCTAACTTTTAATCTATGTGTCAGAATCATAAATTTATGTGTTGTGTTTTCTATATATCATATATCATTACCATGTGGAGTTAATGTATTTGAATGTGCTGTGCATAACGAATATTGATATTATATATGCATAGGGATTCTGGGAAATAATTCAAAATACTAGATGAAAAATGTATCTAATAATACTCCTCAATTATGATCATATTATTAAAATAGTAGAGAAAATGTAGAACTCCACAATTTTTCATCTTGGCAAATCATTCTTTCCTTGCTTATTTTAATAAATCTTCATACACACTTGTCACTTGTTAAACCCTCTAACAGGACCTCCTCCAATGTCTGGTTTATTTAATCGTGCCCCTCTCACTCATCTGTTCTACATGCCCAAACTACATAAATCAGTGACTCTTTCTTAATTCTATTAATTATGTTACAGAGGGATCTTTAGTTGCTCCTAACTTATTCTGTTTTCACTTTATCATACATAGATTTCATAATGGTCTTGTGATTTTCATGAATGGGAATTTTTTTCATCGCAATTTATTACTAATAAATATTTAAAATACTTTCAGAGGCTGAAAATATTGATTTAACAGGCGAAGAAGAGACAGAAG
Organism: Agrypnia vestita; assembly: GCA_016648135.1. NCBI lineage: Eukaryota > Metazoa > Arthropoda > Insecta > Trichoptera > Phryganeidae > Agrypnia > Agrypnia vestita. The sequence continues at coordinate 20,665 of JADDOH010003544.1, forward strand.
AAGCCATCTTTCAAAATTTATGTACATCAGATGCAATTGTACCTTCGACTGAAACCAATGTTGTGGATCTTAACTTGGATTCAGAGATATTGTCTCAAAAATCCTTAGATTTTGAGATGTTTTAAAAAATGTTAATGATAAAAAATAAGTTCATCATGGGCAAAAAAAAAATTAAGTCAGTGATAATGATGAAAGAGGCCAATTGAGAATGCTGTAAACGAGGAATTAAAAGCATAATACATAAAAGAAGAAGATATAACATAATGCTGAGACAAGTATATGATGGGATGGATCGTGGGGAAATTGTGTAGATTATTTTGGAACACGGGGGAAAAAGTCAAAAGAATGATTTCAATATAAGGAGTATGTTATAAAAAATGTAACAAGAAAAACACTGCAAGGATGTGGAAGAAAGATGTGACCGAAATGCATATATACATATTATCCTTTCCCATATATCATATGCCTTGTAGTCAAGATGAAACATGGGCTTAAAATAAAAAAAAGCATCTTACAGTCTTATACATATAGAGAAAATTCATTATAATATTTAGGCTTCTCAGTCTTAAGAATAGTAAAAAAAAGTGTTGCAAGTCATTAAATATATTCGTTCAGTAAAAGTTGTCTTGCAACATTAATTTGATAATGATTTGACGTTTGAATTTGACGTGAAATTTTAGTTATAAATATCCATTACATGCATGTGATGATACAAGTCTAGTTTTTCTCTAAATCTACTATGTATTAATTGTTACTATTAATACTAAATTGACCATACCAAACAAGCTGGTCAATTTAGTATTAATAGTAACACTTAATACATAGTAGATTTATTTTTTATTTTGTTATAAATAGTACAAATATTGATGTTACAAATGTTCTGTATACAAATTGCTATTTGAAAGTAAAAAGCAGGTTTACTTAAACTTACCCACTTTTAAAATAAAGATTCCTCCTGTACTCATCTACATAATTCTGTTTCTTGGTTTCAAGTCTCTAGAGTAACTCTTAAATTCTCTTTATATCAGGGTATCATAGGGGGTAGTCACCATCAACGTCAATTACTGGTTCCCATTTACTTGGAGGAGGGTTGACACCGTAGGTGAAGAATGCCCAGTGACCTATGATGCAACTTTTGCTCCCTTCCAGAGGCACCAAAGTGGCCTGGTTATATAAGTCCGAATATCGACCCTTTCCTGACTTGTTGTCTAAACTGGTATCACAGGCTTTGAAGCGAACAACTCACTCTGGGCAAGCCCTTTCACCAATCCCATATATAGTATAGGTATACTGAAAAAATTGTTAAGATCGCGAAATGACTCAGTAGCTTTCCATATTTTATTAAAATGGTACTGGTATGGTATTCAAGGCGCATTTCAATTTCCTAACCCTATTAAAGTTATAACTATATATTTTATTATGACAGATGTCTATGAAATGTTAAAAAAATTGCAATAAGTAGGTACGGTGTTAAATTATGCATCAACCTATCAAATAATTAATCTATATATTAATATAAAATTTTAGTAAGATTAGTTGGTCATTATTAAATTTTATTAATATCCTTGTCAAAATTAAATTGCCTTGCCAATTTTTTTTCTGGAAAAGCATATTTGAGAAATGTGCAACTGGTGATATTGGGCAGAATCTATATGTCTAATATAAATGTTCACATTAAGACATTTAGTCTTCTTTTTATTATTTCCTACTAAGTTAATTCTTGTTAAATTGGTTTGCTTTTTATTTATCCTTATATTTAAAAAATATAATAATAGGTCCGATTCTCATTAATTATATTGTCACTTTATCTCTCTTTTGATATTTATTCGGAATCAGTTTGTATTTCCTAGTAGCTTCTACATTCACTCCACATTAATTATTGATTTATTAGTACTATGGCACAACATACATTTATTATAAAACTTCAATATTTGATATTCTACAATTAAAGAAATTAAAAAATACCTTGCTTCTTTATAATGTTAAAATATTCAATTTATGTATGATTAAGAAAATAAATTAAAAATATTTTACTTTTGTTTTTCTCTATATTTATTTATGTATGTATGTATGTTGTGTGATTGAAAAAAAAAACAATTTTGTTGATTCAACTGATATTGCATATCTAGGACTCCTTGCTGTGTTATCTGATACACCATCTGAGAAATTTTGCAATCGGCTATCCCTCTGTATTTTAACTCTGTGATTCTAGTAGAGCCCAAAACTCATCACACACATGTTAACGAAGAGATATGAATCTTTGGTGTTGCAGGTTGATCTACATAAACGCAACCTTTCATTATAATATTGGCAGTCTCCTATATCAGTGATTGTTTCTCTATCAACATGTATATCATCGACAGAATGTTGTTAGCCCACCTTATTAATAAATTTGAGTCTAGCTTTCAATTACAGTTTAATTTCAGGCTCTATTGACAGACACAATTGATTTTGAAGTAACCAAGGCTGTCAGTGCCCATTACCCAATTGGGCAATAAAATCCAACAACAGAATTTTGTCAGCCATGGATTTTGCTGCAAAGTTCTTGGGATAAAATATGTCATGTAATTTTTGTTTAAAATATTTCTTTAAGTGTATTATAATCTATTTTCACACAAATCTAACACAGAATTACTTAATTATTACGGTCATTAATGCTGTTGGAAACCTATCAATAAGTTGAACCACTTAAATAATTTTCATAAAATATTTATTATTTTCCATTGGAATTACATAATTTTTTTAAACTTTGGTTTGTAATATAAAAAATCAGGTGTCATTGGGTCTGATTCCCCATAGGATGAAGTGAGGAAATTTCAATTTTATAAGGAAATAATTCCAAAGCTGAGCACAAAAAAAAATTGTCTGTGAAATGAGTGTTGAGTTTTTTAAAAAGCGATTTTTTAAAAATCCCTCCTTGGAATCTGAACAAAGTTTCTGAGATGATGGTTCGTGTATACACGTTGAAATTTTAATTTCAAGGCTCAAAAGATTTAGTGGTAAAAATTAATTTGAATTATTTATTTATAAGTATATGTTTAATGTTTACTGCCGTTTTTACTATGCTATGCCTGTCTCACTAGAAAAAATCTGTGTTGAGACTGGTGAAATCTACATTGGTTACAAATTAAGTCATAAATAAAATACAGAGAATATACAAGCTTTTACAATGTTTACTTTTTACACTAAATATATACAAGATTATTTAAATATAAATTGATTGGTACACATATGTTAAATATAATAACTAGTCACATGGGTTGTGCATAAAAAAATATGCCTTATTACACATATATTACTAATCGGCAATCTAATAGTAACATTGTGTTAAAATATTATAATATTTTGCTGCACATATAACTTTTTTTTCAAATATACATTTTAATATTTTATAAAGTTAACCTAAAATAGAAAAAAATGTATTTTATAGTAAAAGACCAAAATTTCAATTTTAGGTTTGGCCAGTCTTGGTCAAAAACACTAGGTTTGTTCGCAGTTTCGGTTTTGGCCAAAAATCTGGCGAAACTTGTGTTCATGAATTATCGGATATCACATTTAGCTTTACTCGGGTGTGTAAAACGTCATCAGCTGACTGAATATCTTAAATACATGGCCCCCACTTTCTATAGCGGGCCCTAGAACTATTACCTACCTTTATTGGGCCCCTGTTCTTTTCGAAATAACTTTTTTTCTTGAGGGTTTTTTAAAATTCATTATTGTTGAAAATTGAATAAATTGAGTCATTATTACCTAATATTTATTAAAAACAAAAATGGTTCCCAAATATATTGTTACCAAATGTAAAATTCAGTAATACAGAACATGTAAAAACTATACTCAATTTACATAATTATTCATAATTGCATAAATATATCCATAAAAGTTGTTTCAAATTGTTCAATCTTGTTTTAATTTATCTTTTCAATGACTTCAGTAAAATCCATTTGTTTGTCTAATTTTTATCCCGGAAAAAACTTGAAATTTAAAATCTTCGCTTAGTTTTTAATGAATTTTCCAGCCTACTAAATGACCGTTCAACTGATAAAATAATGACATGTATTGTACAAAATAATTTGATGGCAATACAGATGTTAATAAACATGCCTTGCAATTTTTTTTTTCCAATATTATATTCTAAAGTCTCATCAGAAATTTTCAGAGAGAAAATACTGTTTTTTAAATAGTTTTTAAATGGAAAATTTCTTGTATCAAGTCATCTGATAAAGCATTTTCATATAAATTTACTTATTTTGATCACACACATTTGGTGACAACCAATTTTAGACACGAATAGCCGCAGAGCCACGCGCAGTGCTGCACGTGACAGCCGATTGCTTAAATGTTAGTTACATAATAAATATCTTTTCTTCTTTGTATTAAGGATAACTTATAGAAGTTTCACAGAGATGATGCTATTTATATATGAGAAAAGTGGATGGCTCAGAGCTTACAACCTGTATGAACTGGCTTAAGTGATCACTCTACACAATGCAACATTCACCAATTCCATCATAAGAATATCCACACATTATCAAATTTTTGAAAGTTCTGTATATTTATTTATTTCAATGGTTACAAAACCTATTACAGTAATTTGATGTTACACAAAATACCTTTTATAATATAAAATGAATAAAAGTAACCCATAAAAACTAACTTTTTATTATACTCCCTTTCTTTGTAAAATATAACAACAATTAAAGACGAATTAAAACATATAACATAACACTATACTTACATTAATTTAATATATTTCTAAAATGTCAGATGTTTTGAGCTTTGATAAGACACTTCATGCTTTGAAGATTAAATTCTAAAAACATTTGTCGGTCAATTTAGATTTTCGACATTCGTGAAGAAGTATACATACCTATGTATACCGACGGAGTAATTCAAATTTAGAAAATATTCCGCGACGTTATCGGGCCGCCGTTGCTAGTAATCAAACTTTTCTAATGATTCCAATTTGAAAAAACCAATAAAATTTCTAAAAATCCGAAATTATACAATATTTATTAATTTTTTTTTAACGAACATTTGATAGATCTTCTTGATCTTTGCCATGAGTCTACTTGCCAAGTTTCAGCTCGATTGGATCATGGGAAAAGGGTTAAAAATCGATCCAAAGTTTTTTCGACGGCAAGCCGGCAAGCAAGCAGACGCCAATAGAGAAAAGAAAGGAAGTAAATAGCAAAAGTACAAAAAAGAAACAATATATATTTAATAGTATGAAAAAGTTAACATACTCTGAATTAATTACAATTTATGAAAAAATGAAGCAATGGAGTTGGAAACTAAAATGGACTCTCTTGTTCGAATCGAGAACATTTCATATATTGCACTGCTAGGTCTCTGCTAGAGACATCTGTTGTTATTTTTTTTTCATTAACAAGTTAGTATACACAGATTTCGCAACTGGTAATGAAACTTATATATTTTATTTTTCAAAGTGGAGTTTTTTTTTAGCAATATTTCTTATTAACGTATGCATATATGATATTCGAATTGTTACATATCTACTAGAATATGCCTGAAAATCAATATTTTCAATTTTTAACTCCAATCATGCACCAGCATATTATATTTTTTCTTCTTTGGATATAAATAGGATAGTATGGAAGACTAATAAATTCTTCTTCTCCAATAGCAAAATAATTTTGTGGTGAAATTATTAATATAATTAATAAAAATGAACTTTGTTTTCACCACTTTTGTATTGAAAAATACCAATATGTTTCAGATGAAGGGACCATGGGCTCTGAAACATGTTGATATTTTTCAATGCAAAAGTGTTGAAAACAAAGTTAATTTTTATTAATTATACTAATAAATTTGTTTTGCAAATATCATGACAAATGATAATGTAACTGACCTCTCATGTTTTTACCTTCCAATCAATTTTGTTGAGTTTTAGATGTTGTCGCGGCACTTCGGGCCCGTTGTACCAACTTAGTTTATAGTAAGCTTCCGTTTATAGACGTACCACTATAAATTGGCGTGCGAGGGAGGGCGTCCCGGTCGCATAACAGAAGTTGCCAGGGTGTAAATTTATTACACAATACATAATGTACAGAATGTCCGGTGACCGGTGTCGTAGCCTTTAACATAAATTTGGTCGGGCAGCACTAAAGAAACCAAGCAGTAATGGCGGCCGTTCTATCTGTCAAACTGTCAGATGGTAATATCGTTCCATTATTTGCTTTTTCAGCTTCCCAAAACTTTAATACTTCATTGACAATTGTTCTTGCACCATCCCGGACCGGTGTTTAGGATGTTTTGGACATAATAATTCAGTGTATATTGGTAATCAAGATGTCACAGCTCCCGAGCAAATACAAAATTGAACTGAATGACAGAGCGAGGGGTTACCGCCGGGTGCGGGCGTGGCGGGTTTTAGTTCCAGATTTGCCGCACGCCAATTTACGTTGGGCAAGCAATAAACCATTGATTATTGCTTTTCCCACCAATGACACAACCCGTTTACATAAAAATCTATGATTTTACGAAAGATTACTATAACCCAAGTTGATATAACCAGCCCTAAGTCGTACTACATCCCAATTAATTCCAACGAAATTCCCATTGTGAACATCTCCGATTACTGTATTATCTCCTTAAAAAGCTAAACAAAAGTTTAGCTAAAGAAATATGTACATAGTAACAGATATTGTGCTAAATAATTTTAAATGAAATAATAACAAAAAGCTATAGTTGACAGAAATAGTCATATCAAGGATTCGCTGCAAAATTTCCTTCCATTTCGCCACTTCGTATTCAATATGTGAAAAATGTTCAATTTTTTTTTTCAAATTTTTTCGATCTAAATATTGTATAAAACCGGTCCAGGTTCCCCAAATGCCGGGCCTCCGGACCATAGTCGTAGTCGGCCCTACCCATGTGGGGACCATGCTTAAATATTATTCAAGAATCTAGGAGAACCTGTTATATAAAAGAAAAGTTGTCATATTACTTCAAAGTTTAAAGAGTTTGTAATTTTCAAACATTATTTTTTCGACAGTTGTTTAATGTATTGCTTTTGTTAAAAAAATCCTACAAGAAAGAATTGATTTGTTTGTAGTATTAATATTGTTATTGTGATACCTAAAGACTGTTAAAAATTTCACTCAGTTCCATAAGTAAAACTCCGTAAATTCCAACCCCAACAATTTGAAATTCGCCGAGATTCAAAATTTTTGAAATCTCAAAGTCCCAAAATGTTAATTTCACAGTAGATTTACCCCGATAATTTGAAAACCCCGTAATTCATAATTCTAAATAAGTTTTAGCCGCTTGCGCCAGAAAACAACACATTTTAAGTCACATAATTCCAGGTATGTGCAGTGAGAGCACTGAAGCATGACTTTTTCCTAAGCATATACGTCCATATTTACGGACTTTCGGCTTTAACGGACACCCCGTCCCCCCAATTAGTCTGTTATATTGAGGTTTTACTGTACTAGCAATGTGCGTACACACATGCCACTAAATAGCAATGGCTTAAGAAGGTCAATACTGCGCAAGCTCACGTGCAACTAATAAGCATGTGTATCAGTAGCTTTAGTTTTGTTTAACTCCTGTGTGTCGATGATGTAACGTAGGTCTACATGTCATAGAAAATATGAAATATCTACCTTATTTACGAAAATTAAAAAGTCACATTTTTTTTTATCATCGAATAGACTGAATGACTAAAAATCACACCAAAATGACTAAACTAAACTGTGAAGAATATTGCACATCGCAGTTAAATCGAGCAAGAAAGAGCACGACAATACCACACATTTCATGAAGGACAGAGATGGCAGTTGTTTGGGTTTGTCGTTTGGGGTTGTCGGTGAAAGCAAAAACAATATCGAAAGAGTACGCTAGAGTCGCATAACACGTGTTAGACAAAGATGGAGTGTAGGCGAGCTAGCGACCGCGTCTTGAATTCAGTTCGATATGCCATGATTTAATGATAATTTACTAAAATAATGCAAATATGTATGTTTACCTTACATAATTATATAAAGGGACATATAGAAAGTCTTATATGCATCATATATATGTATATTTTATCGCATATTAAAAACTATGCCGATTTTTAATCAAGTAACGCTGTGTTACACCACCGTTCCCGAAGGTAGTTTTTAGCACTTTATTTTTAGCATTTTAAGAGTTAAGTCACTAATTTCAGGATGTAATGTGAATTTTAACATGCCTAAATAAGTTCAGTTTTCGGCCGAAACCAGAACAGAAGCTTGTTTGAGTAGGTTGTTGATGTAGTAGTTATAAATCACGTCTAATAATCCAATTGTTGGTAATTTTAACCTAATTCAAGGACATCAGTAAGTTTGACCAATTTTCATAACACAAGCGTCTAGCTTATTTTGAAAATAGTAAGAATACAACATGTATATAATTAATAAGTATTTCTAGATGGTATATCTTAATATAGTTTCAAAATTAAATTAATATTTTTTTTTAATTTAATTTAATTTAACCGATATTCAGTTTTGGTTTTGGCTGAAAATCTAGTTTCGGTTACTCCCTAGTATTGGAGTATTTTGAATTATTCATTCAATATATTTTGATTGTAATTACATACAGCTTGGTATTTATTGATATGATAATAGAGTTCATATTTTATAACTTTACACTTCAGCTCTAGGGTGTATTGTATTAAAACAGTGTGTTAAAAAGTGCAAAGTTAGAAAATGAGTACTCTATTCATATTTGGTACCAGGGTCTAAGGATATGTTTGACTGTTTTTTAATTTGTGAAAGTAAGCCTCAATGGTCTCACCGGAAAGGGACCAGAGAGCCCCCAAATCTGGGCCCTTCACACTTATTATATTGTAATCATAATATTATAAAATAATAATTATTATATTATATTATATATAATATTACAATATCAAACAGATTACATAATTGAAACAAAACTTTTTTTTGTTTTATAACTTTAGTTTCAATTTGATTGTATGGTAACAATGTCGCCATTTTGAGGTTTAATTCATATTGGCATATCTCATAGGTTATATCAATATGTTTTTATGAATGGATAAGGTATTTCTTGCCTTTTTTTCGTTATTTAAATTAAAGTTGATAAAATTTGGCATTTCGACAGTACCCTTAAAGATGGATGTATCCATGAATATGCAGACAATGACAATGTCAAAGCAGACAATTAAAACTCAAAGACACATTGCACACAATGTTGGAGTAAATTTGGCAACGGCGAATAGAATAATTAAACGCTATAAGGAGTCAGGGGATATTTCAGTGAAGAGAGAGGGAAAATGCTGTGCAAAAAAGGAAGTCAAGTAAACGAGATGACTAGCGATTGCTGAATTCTATTCAAAATGACTGCTGTAAAACCACTGTGGAACTTGCACCAGAATTTCCAAGCACTGGAGTGAACGTAACTCCAATGACTGATGCTCATCGAAGACTCCTGGAGGTGGGTAGACCATCTAGGAAGCCTGTCTAGAAACAACTTCTGACTATGGCAATGAAGGCTAAGAGTCATTTCATCGTACAAGGCCAGCAATTCTGCTTCATTCGCAGAGAAAATAAAAATCTCAACTCTGCTCACAGTATTCAAATCACCAAACACCCTCTTAAGAAAATGTTCTGGGAATGTTTCTCCTATCATGGACCAGGGTCACTTGTTCCAGTGACTGGAATGATGAATAGTAACAAGTATCAGCCAATGCTACTGGAAAGGATGCTACCAGTAATGCAAAAAGATGGCCGAATGGCGAAGCGATATTTTAGAAGAAACTAGCCCCCTGCCACATGTCTAAAAATATGGTGAAATTTTTCGCAGAGAGACAAATCATCATACTGGCCAGGATATTTGCCAGACATAAACTCGATAGAATATCTATGGGCAATCTGTAAGAATTGACTCTCCAAACTTCATTGCACTACGTGGGAAAAGCTCATTTCGTCCATAAATGAGGTATGGTTTTGAGACGAAAAAGTAGCGACCACATGCCAATACCTCATTCAATATGCTAAGAAGGTTAAAATCTTTGCTTAAGACCAAAAGAATTCATATTAAATATGTGTTTATAATATTAAATTATAATTTAAAAAAAATGACAAAGAAAAGACTTTCCTAAATTTTTTATCTTATTTCAATTAATCTGTTCGATACTGTACATATTTAGTTCCACATACCATAATAATATGAAGGTTGGTACAAGATTTTTAAAAATCCAGTTACAAAATGTGTGAATTAGTATTTTTTTTATATTTTATAGTTTATAGTCTTAACTTTGTGGTTGGACATAATTATTAATTTGAGAAAACGAACAAACTTTGTATAAACCACACTGATTGTTTATAAACGTCTATTGGTTTTGATGTTGTACTGTATCTTTGTCAGGACAAATGTACAATAATATCCATAAATTTAATTTGTAAGAGTAAAGTGCTAGGAGGGGGTGTGCCCTCATTTGTGGTGGGAGAGTGTACAAACGGTACAAAAGTAAAAAAAATCTATCTATCTATGCAGATAGATAGAAAAAAATCAGTATCTGGTTTCCCCTGGTATTGTGTTATGACAGGGACTTTCTGTGGGACAATAACAGATTTATTTATAATTGTAAATATTATTATTAGAGCTTCGGGCCTATTCCATATCCCAGAACTGAGCAAAGTCTAGTGAGTTTATTATGATGAAATACATATATCGACGGCTCCTACGTATAATATCGTAACCCACAAATCAACGATTTTGAGTTTGTTGTGTATTTCTTATGTTTTTAATTATATCTTTAATTCCAAGATCGAAATTTTTTTTTTTTTATAATAATTAAACGTTATTTATTGCAAAATATTTATTTTCTTTCTTGGAATTAAAGATATAATTAAATACAGATGTGTATACACAAAAAACTCTAAATCGTCGATTTGTGGGTTACGATATTATACATAGGAGCCGTCGATATATTAACCTATTTACTAGTAATACCCATGGATTGATTTTTCTGCTTTCGGGATAGACAGGGACTTTCTGCAGGACAATAACAGATTTATTTATAATTGTAAATATTATTATTAGAGCTTCGGGCCTACTCCATATCCCAGAACTGGGCAATGTCTAGTGAGTTTATTACGATGAAATATATCTTATACCTACCTATGATTCAGTAGTTAAATATCCATGGACTGATTTTTTTGCCTTTCTCAGGCGCAAAAATAATAAATATTTGTGTTTAATATTTTTTATATTTATACAATTTCTTGCTACACCCAGGATTATAATTATTTTATGAAATATCAACCATTCAAGTTAAAAAATACAAACTCTGACGTGTTTAGTGTCTTCGTAGAGGCAGGTAACCACAGGTAACATTATTTTATCTAAAAATTTCGTCAGCTGAATTTTGTTGTCAGATATTCAATGTGAGATACCCTCTTATCTATGAAAATACAAAATACCAGGAAAAATTAATTGTGTATATAGAAGGTAAACGTGATATTCATATCAATATTTTCCATGACTGTTAAAATGAGGGGTATAGAAACAAAACTGCAATTTTGCAACTGACGAAAATAGAGGGTGACGTGTTTAAAATGGTTATCTGGCAAGTAATGTCAATTTTGCAATTGATAACTATTCTTGAAAACATGTTGGTACAGTAGCCGGCAAACATCTTGATAATTTTCTGCGTAGTGGGGGGAAGTTTGTGCATGTACCATTCCACCAACGAGACCCTAAATTTGTTTTCTGCGCATTCCCCCACTGCGCCAAAATTTTTCAAAAAGTATATATTTTTTTATCAAAAACATTGATTTTAAAATTTCCACTCTGGCTTAACAATAAGTTAGAAAAATGTTTATCGCAATATGATCACTTGCATAGCGGCGGTTTTGTTTCTGTACCTTTTAAATATAGTGTATTTTTATTGGAATATAGGTAATTAATCATTATATCATATAAATATTTATATTTTTTGTGTTAAACTTTAAAAACAGTCATTTTAACTTGATTAGGTAAAGTTTAATTGATTTAAATAATTTTATAAATACTTATATTCCTTGCGTTAAACTTTAAAAACAGTAATTTTAAATTGATTTACAAAATGATCATAAAAATTGTTTTGGATTACTAAAATTTTACCAAATCGTCATAAAAACGGTAACAAAGACTGGCAAGGAAAACAAAAAATATGTCAGATTGAAGATAACAACTCGATACCTGTTGCTTGTTCATAAACTTGATAAATTATGCCGAGGCGATAAGGCAGCACCTATCCACTACCTCCTAGGATCTATCGTATCGCGTTATTTGAACAGGTGCGACGGTGTTACGCGTCAGCGCGTTAAGAATAACTTAATTCCGTAAAATATTTCCGAAATTGCAACAAAATGGCAAACTTTTCAGTTATTACTTCGTGTGTGAAGTATTTGTTGTTCATATTCAACTTGATTTTCGTGGTACGTATCGAGTGTCACATCTGTTAAATGTTATACCTGCAACTTTTAGGTTATTTTCTCTTTCCAATGAGAATCTGATAAGTACGACGCGGTGGGTAAAAACTTACGGATATTCCGCTGTGTTTCGCGAATGTTTTTATTAACGAGTGGGCATTATTTTTTACCGATTTTTACTAAATAATTATTTATTGCTTGCAACGTCACTTAGTTTTATGATTTTGCTTTTTGTGTAGTGTTTTTATTATCCCTAAAAACTGTTATTTTTAATGTTATTTTTGTGTTTCTTTGAATGCGGAGATTTATTCTTATAAAAACCCTGTTGACTGATTAAATTAATCATAATTTATCAGGTTAATCAATAGAGTTTTCACAATTACCTACTACCTAGTATTAGTCGCACACGATAAATCTCTTATCAACGTATTTATGAATTGTGCAGGTGGTAGGTAGGTACATAATTACAATATAAAACTTGAGGTCGATAATTTGATAACGACTATAATATGCATTATATGGAATCCGCCATTCAAAATCCGAGTACATATTTATAAAATTTGGAAAGACGTAAAAATAGCATTGACATAATATTATCTCATTCTTAAACGAGAAAGAGAAATATTAAAAATTCATGTCATATTTAAAAAGCTTTTGTAAAAAAATATTAATTTAAAAAGCTGTAAAAAACTTTGATTAACTTAAAATCAATCAGTTGTAATAACTGTATCTTCGTCAAAAAGGACGGATATTTGCAGTCATACTTATAAAAAAATTCATCCTACATAAACACATTTTGAATAATCTCTCACAAACTAGGTAGGTACCTATCCGCCGGATAAATTTATTCGATGATTAGGTCACTTCGAATTCTCTTAATTTCTTTATTTCTTCGGTAGATTTTCCAAAAGCTTATTGATTATATTTCCCGTCAGTTAAAGTATGAAGCAACGCTAAAAAGCGGGAAAATAACCAGGTGGTGAAATAGCTCCTTAGGGCCGGTTGTTTGATCAGTAGTTAAAGTAATATAGTTAGGTGATCGTTTGGCAAAATGAGAAACAATTCACAATTTTTGATGTGTAACATCTTTCCCCTCGCTTTCCTGCAATCTGTGGCAGTAATTTCGTGAAAAAAGACGGAAATGAGTAACAGGAAATAAGACGCGCGCAATTTCATTTAACTAATGAGCGCGCGCGGAGCCCGCGCGGTACGGTAATATACGGTACCTAGATACCTGGTGCGGCAAAATTCAATAATAAATAAATGCACATACATTTTCTTTATTTGTATTTACTTATTAATAAATATATAGGTATTAGCTTTTTTAAATTTTGATGTTAATTTCTGTTTCTGCTCAATTGATATTTTTAATTGTGAGATGTCAAATGTACCTACACATCATATGCGACTACTGTAAGGCTCGCTTGTTTTTTTCTTGCGTTTTTTATCACATTTTTGCATGGAAAGTTATTTTTTATTTACGCTTCAACAGGCCAAGAGGCCCAATTACAGAAGCGAAAAACATTACAAAACACCCAGGTTTGATTAAATCACTTAGATTAATTGTGAACTCACCGGGAATCGAACCCGGAACCCTCGGTGTGAGAAGCCAGTGTCATACCCACTGGGCTAAGGGGGCCGTCATATTATCATATTAAAATTTATTCATTAGATTCCATATATATTTAAAATACGGATATCTTCCCAAAATGACGCAAACTAATTTATTGAATAAATTGCTAATTACCAAACCTACGATGTTTTAAAAATGAACAAAATTGCTCCACTTTGTGAACCCAAATGTCTGCATGAAATCGTGACATGTCTTTTTTTCAATAATACGAGTAGCTATTGCAAAGTAAACGATTATCTTAAATTTATTAAAATTATTGCAAATTCTGCGAGTTTGTTTACTTACAGTTTTTGTTTTAAAAACATTTTTTTTAATAATTTTTTTTGTATAGTTTATTTCAACCCTATTTACGTTGACAACTTTTTACTTGAATAAATTAAAAGAATAGATATTATTTTAAAATGAATACAAAAAAAATCACCGCACGAGTCCATACAGTCGCATAAGGCCACATTTTTTTTTAAATTTTGAAACATCATAGGTTTGGTAATTTAAATAATTTAGTTTGCCTCATTTTAAGAATATATCCGTATTTGAAATTTATGGAACCTGATGAATAAATTTTAATATATCTTTCCATACAAAAATGAGATAAAAAACGCAAGAAGATATGAGAAAAAAAATGTGAATTTTTGCCAGATGATTTTTACGCAAACGGGTGTTTTGATTGGTGGAAAACGCAAAAACCAATGTTTTTTTCTTAACTATTACTCTTACTACCGATAATATTCAATCAGTGATCTCTTGTGTTCTCATTTCCTTTAATCCTAATCCTTTATCCACCTATTTCAGTACTTGTATACTCGTACATGCCTACTCAGAATTAAGTAGTATTAATGATATATTGTAGGTGTGATATGTGATACACATCCAAACAAGTTTCGGAGAAAGTTGTCGTTCCCACTTGTCATTGAGTAACAGCGTAATCGATGGATTTCAACCGGTTGCACAGCAGATGACATTGGGACACATGGACACGTTTGTGTGCAAACTTGTCGTCCGCTGTCTCACATATTCACGATGGGGAAAAATAATCGACTAAAATGTTCTTATTGTAGGAATGCTAAGAATATGTATAATCATTTTATTTGATATTTATACTTAGGTATTTATACAGTATAAGGTATCTGTTTTTTTTATAATTCCATTAAAAAATAAGTAATAATTAAATAAACAAATATTGCTTTCCTAACTGTACACAAAAATAAATAATATTTTATACTTCTTTTTATTTCTTAATTTTCATGTATTTTATTAATCTATCGCGACATTATTATTTAAACAGGCCGAGAGCGAGTGTATAGGTGATGCCCTCGTCTCGCCTCGCCCGCTCTCGCTTCGCCTCGCCACCTCTCGCCTCTCGGCCGCGTGTCGGTATTTGCGCCCCAGTCTCTCGAGCTCTCGAGGTAGAGCGAGAGCTGAGCATTTACACACTCGCTCCTTTAGTTACCCGCCAGCTATGTTTGAGTGAGATTATTTAAAAAAATACTACATATAAAGCCCAATTATTATTATTTTTGGCATTAGAACTATGATAAAATAATATAATCATAACTTCATCAATAATAGGAAAATATGTACAGATCCACAAATTCATTTAACACAAACTATCACCACATTGACATTTTCAACGCAACAATAAGAAACATAAAACAAACAATATCTACACTACCGCACCCAAACTAAAACTAATTTGTACATTACATACATCTTCCCTTCTACTCCCGTCCCACATTCCATTCCACCCTCTCCATTCGCTATTAATGTATGTTAAAGTAAATTTTTAAATTCAGTGGAAAATTTTTAAGATTGTTTTGCTGTTAACTTTTCCCAAAACAAAATAAATAAATAAATAAACGCACAAATTCACACACTCTCACAAACTCACTATTGGATATGTTTTTTCTTATTTTTTATCGATTGTATATATGTGTTTTCTTGTAATTGGCCCAAAACTCTGTACATCAATTATTGTTTTTTTTCAAGATTGATTAATTATATGGCTGTAAGAAAACCAATAAATGAAAATAAATAAATAAATAAATAATAATATAATCATTCTGAAGCGTGCATGGTAACCATCTAAAATCTTCGTCTTCTTCACGGTTTAGTATTTTTTGTATGGTGTGTATACAAAAAATGATAATAGCATAGAGACAAAAAGTCCATCTTGGCGAGTATCCGCACTATGAAAATAATAAAACGAGAGTGTCCATGGTGGCCAGGACCGCGCCGCCGCCGACTCCCGGCAGCGCCTGTGTGCGGAACCTATGAAGCTCCTCTTTTTGTCGTCTTATTTATTTTTAAAATTTTGACTGAAATATGTTCTCCAGTTTTATATAGTATTTTCCTAAATAGGTAAAAACGGTTCGCTTCCGCTTGGCAATTACTGCGAAAAATAAAACGATACTTATCGATACTCAACTATAAAGAATATGTTGTTGTGTAACCAAAATAATTTCAATAATTGGCGCTGGCACTTGATCCGGCGCCCTTGGCTTGCCTTGGCGCCTGTGTGCGCCGCACACTTCGCACGTAGGGGCGGCGCGGCCCTGATGGTGCTCTAGCCCCACACTCGCCGAGTGTGTACGTGTAGGTACAGCCGCCATTAACAAATATCCAATTCAAAGATTAGAATAGTAAAAAAAATATATAAAAATTAGAAGTCACGTAGACTTTCGATTATCGAGTGGCTGAAAAAAAATTGATACAATAATAAATCCAATAGACCAATGTCTGCCCAAAAATTCGTCAATAATTAGTTCAGTCCGGTCTTCATAATGAAATATCCGTTAATTTTGGCTAAATGTATTATAAGTAGGTATGTATATTATTTTGTACACCTGTTTTCTCCTTTTCCAATTTTATTTTAGATAGAATTCGACACAATTGCGTACGCATCTTCAACAGCTAGCTATCTTTTGTATATAATGTCCGGTTAATTGGTTTATTTAATTTGTTTTAGATTACCGGGATAATAATTATATCCGTTGGATCTGTCGTGCAAGGGAAATACAATAATTACACATCTCTGTTGGACGAACCTTACCGATCTATTCCAGCATTCCTCATCGCAATTGGTGTATTGATCTTCATAGTTGCATTCTTCGGATGCTGCGGCGCCATTAAGGAAAACTATTGCATGACATTGACGGTAACTATTAATTGTATACATACTGACTGCATATACTTTGCGTGCATATAATTAGTTTAGCAGGTACCTACCTACCTGTGTTATTCCGCGCCTGTTTCGCGCTCGCTACTGATTACGCAGTGTAAATCAATATCAAAGTGTTAATTTAAATAAGAAGAAAACTGGGCAGCCACAGAGCAGAAGAAGCGAAGAGAATGTCGCACAAGTATACGAGTCTGTGCGAGAAGATCAGGAGTGTCGACTCGCAAACCTTCTACTGCTATAGCGATACAAACATTAACTTTGCGACGAATTTCACGAAAAAGATTCATCGAGACAATGTTCGAGCGGTTTACCAATTTCAACAACATTTTGTTCTCCGACTTAGCCCATTTTTATTTGAGCGGGCATTTTAACAAGTGGAATTGTTGGTTATGGAGCACGGAGAAACTCGAACTTCAAAAGTCCCCCCACTCTGAAAAGTGACGGTTTGGGTGACATTGGTGGAAGGAAATGTTTCCTAACAGATTGATATCGCGTAGAGGTGACATCTCATGTTACCCGCCCCCACCCCCCTCGTAGCCGAGATTCGACACCTCTTGATATTTTTATGGGGTTACCTTAAAAGTCGTTCTACCTTGATAAACCAGCCACAATAACTCAACTTAAGGTGAATATTCGTCGAGAGATAACCAACATCTCAACAGCTCACGGGGGTCATGACCCCCCCTTGGGCTGGGTCCAGGACCTAGGTGGACCACTAATTAAAATACTCATACTCACATTCAGTCGCTTACTAACTTTTTTATTTTTCAGTTACTACTGTATCTTTAAGCAGAATACTGCAATCGAACTCGATTGATTTAAAAAAAGCTGCGGACGTTATTAATGATACTATAAGTGTTCTACAAAATAAAAGAGAAAATGCGGACGTAGTTTACCGACAGCTTTTTGAAGAGGCTAAAAAAGTAGCCGAGCAGCTAGATGTAGAAATTAAATGTCCCAGAATAGTGTCAAGACAAATACATAGGGCCAATAACCAACCTCTCAATCTACTCAAAAGTATTTCCGCAGAGCCATATAGATTAGGCTGTCCCGATAAATTTTATTTTGGCTTATCTTAACACAAGACCTCTCAGAACTTGCGTAATTGAGCGTAGATTACCAAAATAATTTTAAAAATAAAATAAAACTATATCTTTAGGATTCTACCGATCTACAAAGTTTTGAAAAATTGTCATTTTTATGGTGATATTTCGCTATCCTCAATTTTGGCTCCTGAACTTAATACAAAAAAATATTTACTTTTTATTCTATTTAGGTGTAAATCATACATGACGTTTCGATTTGCATGCAATAACACGTTACCAGCAACTTAGAATTTGTTAGGTTTTCAACCTACAAATACCCTCAAGTTTGAACTTGTTTTGAGGACTTTCTTGACTTGACTCGCGAGTGTTTTCTTCGTAGCCAAAATAATTTTTATGCCATAAAAGTACCATATATACCATAAGTATACCATAAAACTACCACAAAAGTTACAGTAGTAAAAGCGGATTTTGTGATTTTTAAATAAGAAGTTCGAGGCGTAGTCAGACTACTTATGCTATGTTCGGACCATACAAAGAACTTGACAATCAGCAGCTACCAACTATAAGGGACGTCATTTAATTTATTTTATTTGTCAAGACCGACCTGAAATTCACGTATAATTGAAAAGATCCATCCAAATCAGATATATATGTGATTGTTTCCGAAGAGATCAACAATATTTGGACCAAAACTTCGATTCCAGTTGCAACTAAGGAACGAGTTATTTAGTGAAATCCAATTTCGAAAAGTATCTCAATTTGAAAAGATACCCCAAAAACAAACGAAATTATAGTTTTGAAAATAAACTGAAATGTTTTTTAGTCATCTGAGAAACTTTTTGACGTTTCCACTTGTAAATGCACTTCATTTGAATCTTGTTCATGTCTAAAACCTAAGAAAGTTTACATCAATGAGAGAAGTTTTTGTTGGATCAAATAAATGATAGGAAAATGGTTATAAGCGATTTTGATAAGAAAGAAACGGCTAGATTAATTAAACGACAGCAGAGATAAATTTTAGAGTCAATAAGGGTAACAAAAAAGTCGTGTTTTACTCAAGAAACCGATTCTGTCTCAGCAAATTTTGATGAAGATTCAGTGCGTGAATCTTCCCCAGAAACGAATCTGATAACAGAGGCATCCCCGAAAAACTCGCTCTCGACAGAGACACCATTGACTTCAATGGTGAATTGGACTACATTGCCTTTGCCGAGAGTTGCTGTGATAGATACGGTTTATTCACGCAATCTGCTGCTGCTGTTGCTTCTGCGGTTTTGACTGACGTCGGCTTGGTTTCTACCGAAGATTTAACTCTGGTTATTGATAAAAATACGATCTACAGAGATGTATCTAAAGCCCGGAAGCTTCAAAAGATATTGTAGGTATTGTTATAAAAAGCATTTACTTTGATGAACGAAAAGTCCATCGCAAAGAAGTTTGAAGACCACATCTCAATTTCAGCACAGCCTGGATAAATTTATTTGGGACACACAATACCGAAAGACGTGGCACTGCAAAGGGAATTCTTACTTCTATCACAACTTTAGTAGAGGGTCGAGGTTGGAATTAAGATGACGTGATTTGCGTTGAATGTGACAGAACTGCAACTAACACCGATTGGAAGGGTGGCGTGATTCAATATTTAGAGGAGTATTTGCAGAGACCGTTACAATGGTGTGTTTGTATGCTTCATGTCAATGAGTTACCCCTTCGTCATTTATTCTTGACTTTAGATGGTTGCACTTCGGGTACTAGAGAATATAACAGACGCCTCACAAAGTGTAACTGACGTTACTTCTAGAGATGACTTTATTAGAACCAGGATGCAATTTTGGACACAAAAATAAGTTAAAAATTTTAGTTTTTGTTATTGATTACAATCTATATTTTGTTTATTTTATTTTCTTGTGCTTTGTTTCATTAATTTCAATACTAAAATACCTTTTAAACATGATTTTTTTATTATTTTAGGCAAACGGTTTAACTCTATAAAAACGTAAAATTTACAAAACTTCAAAGCTCGGTAGAGCCCTCAAGATGATAAACAATTCTATTTTTTGTTACCTTTTTCGCAATTTGTGTAAAATTACGCAAATTTTGATACCTCTTGTGATTGTGTAGCTGAAATTTTTTTTTCTCATACATGGACGGGATTTTGGATTCAATAATAAGTGACCTACAGCATCGTCTGTCTCTTGAAATACTTAATTTGTTTCAACTAAGCGTTTTCAAGCCAAAAAGCGAATACAGTAATCAAGACATTGAAACTGTGAAACAACTAGCAACCGACTATACATTGTTACTAGATAATACTTCAGTTTCTGTCGTTGTAAACGAATATCGGCTGTGGATGGTGAAGTGGCGGAGTCAGGACATACCGCAGTCGATTTCCGATCTTATTTTAAATTGCGATATTGAGATGTATCCTAATATAAGATTTTTATGTATTATGGCTACACTACCTGTTGGTGTAGCGACAGCGGAAAGATCTTTCTCTACATTGCGAAGAATCAAATCGTGGCTAAGAGCTTCAATGGTTGGAGAACGTCTAACCGGCCTGCCACTTCTCCACGTCCATAAAAACGTACCCATTGTAGTAGATGAAGTGATAACAAAATTAAATTATAACTTCTTGTGACTTGACCACGACTATGTGACCCCCCTGGCGCCAAAGCTGGATCCGCCCTTGCATCTCACGCATTTTGTGTCGTAGTGTTTCAAAAATTAAGTGCCAGAAGAGAAATGTTAAACCGGCGCGCGGTGGAAATTTAGATTACCTACATTATTTTTAAGGCATGATTTTCACAATTGTGCTCTTCCAGTGAAATAAACATTCATATGAACATCAAATAAACGTTCATACCACCTGTAGTTTTTTTAACTGATTTTTCGAGAGTACAAAAATTGTATAACAATCAAATATAAATTTCAAATAACGGTTATTTTGTAACCGGTTAAAATAACGATTTTGGCTGTCATTCGGTGTACCAGAAAAACATTCTTAACAGGGGTGGTATAATACGTGTGTCCAACGTATGACGCATTTTAGGCTAGGAACAGATTTACAGTTATTCATAATTGTTAATAAAATAATATTTTAGTTCACAGTGTTTCTGATCGTGATATTCATCTTCGAAGTGGCTGCTGGCATTAGTGGCTTTGTGCTGAGAGACAGGACCAGTAACCTGATAGAGAAGAGCATGTTAGAAAGCATGCCCAAATATGGACAAGAGAAGGATGTTGTAACATTAGTTTGGGATGAAATGCAAGAAGATGTAAGTTTTTAAAATGTATTTAATTGTTATATTATTGCGCATTATATTACTCTAAGATACATTTTTTTTGTGTGGGAGAACAGAAGGTGAAGGATATAGGAAAATAATGGCCGTATTCTGTAGGTATTAACAAGATTGTTATTTGGTGATTTTTATCCCAAATAGAGAAGATGCAGATTTACGACGGTCCATCTTATTCGGTGATTACTATCCCAACACTCAAAAATAGTTGGGACGTATTTATTTACGCCCATGTAACTACTTGATTAATTTACATTTACGACTTTTGCAATTTTTTAATGAAACCTTTGGAAAGTAGTCGTGAATCTACAGTAGCCGGCAAACATCTTGAAATTCTGCGGCGTAGTGGGGGGACGTTTGCGCATCTACCTTTCTACCAACGAGACCCAAATTTCGTCTTCTGCGCATTCCCCCACTTAGCCAAAGAATTTCATGAAGTTTGCCGGCAACTGTACATGGTCTAATTATGGGGGAAACTGGAGTATAAATAATAATCGTCATTAAAATCCCAAGACAGGAAGCAGATATTCTACGGTGTCTGGGCGTTCTTAAAAAAGACCTGTTTATTTGATGTCGAAGCGATATTTATATCACCCATCAAACCAGTCATTGCAATCTGGAGTTTTGTCTAAAATATAAGTTTTTGATGAATACTATATAAAATTAGTGGTCTATAGACCTCTTTCCATTTAAGAAAGACAATCGAATTAGTATGTGTAAGCCGTGCGTACAACACACATTGTTTCGTTCTTCACTTGCATGTTTCTACAATATTTGTTAAAGGCCAAAAGGACTTTAATTAAAAAAGGTTACTCAGTACAAAGAAAGTGAAAACAATTATTGCAAAAAAGAAAATGATTTAATTTCTGTGCCGAGAAAAACATCTAGAAAAAAAATGAAAAACATGAAACATTAAGGGCACTAAGGTATAGTGAGGGCCTTTTTAAAAGTAGACAAACTAATTGAATATTAATATTCCTCTAACTATGCCCATTTGGGCTACAACAAACTTGACTTCTCGAACTATGCAAAATAATTTTATAATAATAACTATGCAAAATTATTGAATTTCATTCCTTTTAATTTAAAACGGCGCGCGGGGGAAAGTTTGCCGGGAAGAGGGGAAATGGTATCATTTTGCAATTTGGAATTAATAGTATATATTAAATTAAATTTGGAGTGCATTTATATCTAATGAAAAGAGTAGTGTTAAGGGGAGAGGGGTGATGTTTTCCGCCAGGTCCTAAGGAAAAAGTACGCAAAATTTAAGTCAGATCTGTAAATCGATATAGATTTATACAGGTAATATATCAAGGGAGGAGGTGGGTCAAAGGGAGAGGGAGGAAATGTGGCCTATGTTTTCCGACGGGTTCTAAAGAATAAGTATGCAAAATTTGAGTCAGATTATTGTCGGCACAATGATAGAAATATTGAAATTTGACAGGTGTCTTGACGTTTCTCTACTTTTTAAGTATTGGGGTAAAAATCACCAAATAAAAATCTTGTTTTTTTCAGAATACGGCCATAAAATGCATTAAATAATTATTAAAATGAACAAAATCAACTCATAAGAAGTTGAAACCATGTTGCGCATGAACGAGTATAGGATACTAGGAAAATTAAAACACATTTTTCTCAGTTAATAATTTACTTTATTCGAAATTCTAATTGTGTTTATTTCTCAATTATTTACGAGTTTGTTTATTTCGGCGGTGTCAAATAAGTTCTGGTGTTAATAAAATGTTGAAATGACCTTTTGGCAGCAGCTTTTTTTTGTAAACCCCACCGCGCAAGAAGTTGACAAAATGCCAGTGAAATCACGAGTGATAATTTGTTGGTGACACGTCTGTTAAATATATCTTCAAACTCTAATACAATAAACTTTTTAAAGGTTTTATTTGTTTTTTGATCAATTCGTGCGGCACCCAATTTGTCAAGGTTTTTTTTTTGCTGTTTCAAGTGGTCCAGAACTGATGAATGACTATCTACTAGCTTTTGTGCAAGCTCTAGAATTTATTGTTGTGCGTGGCTCCTATTGAGCTAACGCCTTCAGTTGATCGTCATGAACTTGGGAAGGACGCCTATGATCCGCTTCATCTCTAAGGCTCTCGTGCCCAGCACAAAATTTTGGATCCACCATTGCATTGTGTATTGTTTAACAATACTCTCACCAAAAGCATCGATTAGTTTACTAGCCGTTTCTGTTACCATCCATCCTTTTAGAACTCATGCAAAAATTGGACTTATTCGCTTCATTTTCATAATTGAAATAATAGCCCAATTTGAAGCGAACATATCGATGTTACCGAAATACCGACCGAAAAATGCACTTTAAAATGATATAAAAATGAATACGATGAAATTAAACTTTCATTGAAAAATTCAGAAAACAAAATCCGCCATTATTTACATACCAACCTAATAGATTTGAATCCTGGATTACCAGTAATATTTTTCTGATCTTGAGTTCCACATTGGATATTTGTGTACTAGCAAGTTTAAGTAGGTACCTACTATATTATGCGTTTTGTAAGTCATAAAAATTTAAAATGAAATAAAACAAGTAAAAACCGCGGTAACGGCCATGGTATTGGCTTTATTGGAAAGATAACTTTATACCATTGGTGTTTAAATGTAGGGTGTATTTTTAGAGGTTTATTTTTCGAATTGGCAACACTTTTTCCAGCGCCAGTCAATTTGATAGCTGAAAGGTGATTTATGCTCAGTTTGGTTTGCCATTTCACCATGAATAGCTGAACAATGCTTGCAAATTGTGCTTTTTTTTTTCTAAAATCGTAGTATCGTAATCGTATTTAAATAAAAATGACATAAAATTATCTTTCCAATAAAGCGAATACCATGGTCGTTACCACGATTTTTTATGTGTTTTATTTTAAAATTCTATGCCTCTAAGAAAACTCTATAATATATTGTTGTTGAACTTTACTTTGTAATATAATCCCGCATCAAATACATAAAGAGCTGAACTACGGGTAGTGTAGGTAGATGATTTAAAGGTTAAGGTACGCCTTAGAAGTCTTACTTTGTACTAAAAATTACGCTTTTAAGAGGCCCCAGTACACGGTTTTTCGTATTTGCTCTCGATTTGCTAAATTTAAAGTAAACTTATTAAATCATTTTGCAAAACACATAGATAAACAGGATTTTAATCAATTTTATTATGATAGATCCATTTACTCTTGAAGCATTTCTTTAAAAAAATATGAACATATGGTTATAACATCAAAAAATTATAACCCCGAAACATTATTTTAGTTTTCATGCAATAGAGTTATCTTTGGTACACTATTGCTTGACCACAATAACTTGGTGTGCGGCGACTTTGCAACTAAAACCCGCCACACCCGCACCCAGCGGTAACCCCTCGCCCTGTCATTCAGTACAACTTTGTATTTGCTCGGGAGCTGTGACATCTTGATTACCAATATACACTGAATTATTATGTCCAAAACATCCTAAACAGTCCTGGATGGTGCAAGAACAATTGCCAATGAAGTATTAAAGTTTTGCGAAGCTGAAAAAGCAAATAATGGACCGATATTACCGTCTGACAGTTTGACAGATAGAACGGCCGCCATTATGGCTTGGTTTCTTTAGTGCTGCTCGACCAAATTTCTGTTAAAGGCTACGACACCGGTCACCGGACATTCTGTACGTTATGTATTGTGTAATAAATTTACACCCTGGCAACTTCTGTTACGCGACAGGGACGCCCTCCCTCGCACGTCAATTTATAGTGGTCGTATTCTAATCTGGAATATTTTCAAATAAAGACCATATATTTTATTTACAAATTGATTGTATAAAGTTTGAAAAAGAAGTGGTGCTATTCAGACATTAATATTTTTCGATAAGTTGTTAAATATATCGTTTTAAAAAAAAGACAAAAATTGAACATTCTGTTTTCTATATTTCAGTATATTGCGGTATCCATAAAACCATTAAAACATAAATTATTTTAATTGAATTTTACATGCGTACTAAAAAAATTTCACTGTCATTAATATAAAAATATTCAAAAAATTACACCTCATACTCAAGAATTCGAATTAATTAAATCGTATAAAGATCATTTTTCTTTCAAATCAGACTTTGGTTAGACAGTCCAACCGAAGTAACCAACCTTCAACCTCTTAAGGCGTACCTTAACCATTTAATCATCTAAGTACCTATTGACTCCGAATTTGGGCCTGAGTTTCCTTCTGAGAGCTCGTTCACAAATCAACTGTTTTAACGTTGAGCTCGGTTGTCTTCCGAAATGAAGCTCGAACCCCCAACCAACTACACCACTAGACGAGTGTCTTAACCGCCCAACCAACAAGCTACTCGTAGCGAAATAGATTTTCTGTTCCAATTCGACATTCGAAATCTTGATTCAAATTGCCTGTTTTTAAACAGTTCAACTGCTGCGGGGTTAAAAACTACACCGACTGGCCGGCTTCAAATAATACGAAATATGAATATGGATTGCCCATGTCGTGCTGCGCGCCCGTGCACGGAAGCATCGCCAGCTTCAACTGTTCTGCCAACTCCAGCACCTTGTACCCGATCGGCTGCGAGCCCGCCATGTCGCAGTTCCTGCAGCAGCACGCGACCAGCATCGGCGCCACCGGCGTCTGCGTCGCTCTCTTGCAGGTAAACACTTCTTTTTTTATTTCATTTCAATTACACTGTGTAAATTACATATACTTGCACAACAGAATGAGAATTTTAACGCTTACTTTTTAGAGAATTTATATATTGTTAAGGCGGCACATTCACTGCAAATGCATTTTCGGCGTTTTTTTTTTACGAAAATGTGGGTTTTTATTATTTATTTATATCAGAATGTGTATTCTAGACTGCAATTTTGTAGGGCAATATCTAAGATAGAATCTTTGTTATTATATAAAAGTAAAAAACTGAACATTTTTTACAATAATCAAGAAAATAAGCCTTAATCGACAGGCCGCGGCCAAAAAAATGTTTTTAGTGTCCTAGGCGGCGCAAATTTTTAATGAATTTTATATGTACGCATAATATGTTTTTTTATACGTATAAAGTATACTTACTTATCTAGAATCCGTACTAAGGAAATTAAGAAATATTCAATATTAATAAATATAAATTTAAATTTGCAAGAAATTTTTACGTTTTTTGTTGATTTTAAAACGCTTTTTATTTAAATAAAGAGATTATTTTAAACAATATATTCTAATTATTCCCGTATTTTGAGGCTTTACTCACTAATAAAAGTTAGTTTTTTAATTTAAAAATAAAAATTACAAAATATGAAATGTACAAATAAATGACGTAATTATAAAACAGAATGCCGTTGGCAGCGGCGTCGTTTATTGGCATTTATAATTTTATATAATAACAAAGGTTTTATCTAAGTTATTGCCCTAAAAATTGCAGTCTGGAATATACATTCTGATATAAATAAATGGTAAACACCTACATTTTCATTAAAAAAAAACGAAATATACATTTGCAGTGAATGTCCAGCCTTAATGTAATCATTAGTAGCATTATTTTAGAAAAATGAAAAAGGATATAATAATATCTAGAAACAAGTGATAAAAATTAAGAAGGTATCGTAATAACATTTAAAAGTATATATTGATTTTTCCGTTTTCATTTATTTGTTTTCTGTCATTCAAAACTCTATTTACATGCTTTTGCTCGATATTATTTTATGGAATGGAAGCATGGAAGCTAACAAAAGAATTGATAAGGCGACTTGAAGGATTCGAGATGTGGATCTACAGAAGAATATTCAAAATAAGCTGGATGGACAGAGTTATGAATGTAGATGTTTCGGTTCGGATAAAATATGAAAATAATTAATTAAAACCATAAAAATCCGACACGTGACATCTCGGACATGTGATGAGACATCCAAAGAAGTACGAGATCTTGCAGCTCATAACGCAGAGGTAGATTGCCGAAGGTCGGGGCCCTGGAAGAAGGAGAACATCCTGGCATTAAATAAAGTGGTTGAACGGATAGGGCACAAGAAGAAAAAAAAACATGTATAATCTGATATCTTTACCGTCAAGCGCGGTAAGGTGACAACGAAAATACAACGGTCATAATTTTTTATTTATTTTATATTATTTTCTTGATGAAAACAAACAAAAGTTACAAGAGAAGGGTGTGGAGAAAACATTAATAATCTCGCAGGACAGGTAGTCAAAGTTAGCATTTTTTTTCAATATTTTTGACTTATTTTTTGTAAAATGTTGGACTATATTATAGATAATGTCCACCCTGAATGTCCATTCAAAATATTGTTGAAAGAATTTTTGAGATCGGATGAGTGGTTTCGGAGATTACCTCCTACGTACAAACTTAAAAACTTTATCTCTTACATATTAGTGTAGATATAAAGACATTTTGCTGCCGCTTCGAAGTTTAGGTCATAACAAAAGTATTCTCAAATATAAT